>JAYJKW010000361.1:0-90929 GCA_035084275.1 Hydrolagus colliei
CACCTACAGCCCTGAGCTCCCACATACAGCCCTAAGCGCACACCTACTGCCTTGAGCGCCCAGCTACAGCCCTCAGCCCTCACCTACAGCCCTAAGCGCCCACCGACAGCACTGAGCGCCCACCTACAGCCCTACGCGCACTCCTACAGACCTAAGCGCCCATCTGCAGCACTCAGCGCACACCTACAGCCCTAAGCGTCCACCTACAGCCCTAACCGCCCACCTACAGCCCTAAGCGCCCACCTACAGCCCTAAGCGCCCACCGACAGCACTAAGCGCACTCCTACAGACCTGAGCGCCCACCTACAGCCCTCGGCGCCTACCTACAGCCCTAACGGCCCAACTACAGCCCTAAACGCCCACCTACAGCCCTACAGGCCCACCTACAGCCCTGAGCTCCCACATACAGCCCTCAGCGCCCACCTACAGCCCTGAGCGCACACCGACAGCCTTAAGCGTCCACCTACAGCCCTAAGCGCCCACCTACTGCCCTAATCGCCCACCTACACGTCTGAGCGCCCTCGTACAGCCCTAGGCGCCCAACTACTGCCCGAAGCGCCCACCTACAGCCCTAAGCGCCCACCTACAGCCCTCAGCGCCCACCTACAGCCCTAAGCGCCCATCTACAGCCCTATGCGCCCACCTACAGCCCTAAGCGTCCACCTACAGCGCTAAGCGCCCACCTACAGCCATAAGCGCCCACCGACAGCACTAAGCGCACTCCTACAGACCTGAGCGCCCACCTACAGCACTGAGCGCCCGCCTACAGACCTGAGCGCCCACCTACAGCCCAAAGCGCCCACCTACAGCCCTAGGCGCCCAACTACAGCCCGAATCGCCCACCTACAGCACTGAGCGCCCAACTACAGCACTGAGCACCCACCTACAGCCCTAAGCGACCACCTAAAGCCCTAAGCGCCCACCCACAGCCCTAAGCGCCCACCCACTGCCCTAACGGCCCACCTACAGCCCTGAGCGCCCAACTACAGCCCTAAGCGCCCACCCACAGCCCTAAGCGCCCATCTACTGCCCTAAGCGCCCACCTACAGCACTGAGCGCACACCTACAGCACTGAGCGCACACCTACAGCACTGAGCGCACACCTACAGCCCTAAGCGCCCACCTACAGCCCTACGTGCCCATCTACAGCCATAAGCGCCCACCTACAGCCCTAAGCGCCCACCTACAGCCCTACGTGCCCATCTACAGCCATAAGCGCCCACCTACAGCCCTAGGCGCCCACCCACTGCCCTACGCGCCCATCTACAGCCCTAAGCGCGCATCTACAGCCATAAAGGCCCACCTACAGCCCTAAGCGCCCACCTACACGCCTAACCGACCACCTACAGCCCTAACAGCCCACCTACAGCCCTAACGGCCCACCTACAGCCCGAAGCGCCCACCTACAGCCCTCAGCGCACACCTAGAGCAATAAGCGCCCACATACAGACCAAAGCGCCCACCTACAGCCCTAGGCGCCCAACCACAGCCCTAAGCGCCGATCTACAGCCCGAAGCGCCCACCCACTGCCCTACGAGCCCACCTACAGCCCTAAGCGCCCACCCACTGCCCTACGAGCCCACGTACAGCCCTAAGCGACCACCTACAGCCCTAAGCGCCCACCTACAGCCCTAACCACCCACCTACAGCCCTAAGCGCCCACCTACAGCACTAAGCGCCCAACTACAGCCCTAAGCACCCATCTACAGCCCTAAGCGCCCACCTAAAGCACTGAGTGCACACCTACAGCCCTAAACGCCCATCTACAGCCCTAAGTGACCAGCCACTTCCATACGCGCCCACCTACAGCCCTAAGCGCCCACCTACAGCCCTAAGCGCCCACCTACAGCCCTAACGGCCCACCTACAGCCCTGAGCGCACACCTACAGCCCTAAGCGCCCACCTACTGCCCTACGCGCCCACTTACTGCCTTGAGCGCCCACCTACAGCCCTCAGCGCACACCTACAGCCATAAGCGCCCAAATACAGCCCAAAGCGCCCACCTACAGCCCTAGGCGCCCAACCACGGCCCTAAGCGCCCACCTACAGACCTCAGCGCCCACCCACTGCCCTACGAGCCCACGTACAGCCCTAAGCGACCACCTACAGGCCTAAGCACCCATCTACAGCCCTAAGCGCCCACCTACAGCCCTAAGCGCCCAACTACAGACCTAAGCGCCCACCTAAAGCACTGAGCGCATACCTACAGCCCAAAACGCCCATCTACAGCCCTAAGCGACCAGCCACTGCCATACGCGCCCACCTACAGCCCTAAGCGCCCATCTACAGCCGTAAGCGCCCACCTACAGCCCTGAGCGCACACCTACAGCCCTAAGCGCCCACCTACAGCCATATGCGCCCACATACAGTCCTAAGCGCCCACCTACATCCCTAGGCGACCAACTACAGCCCTAAGCGCCCACCTACAGCCCTAAGCGCCCATCTACAGCCCTATGCGCCCACCTACAGCACTGAGCGCCCGCCTACAGCAATGAGCGGCCACCTACAGCCCTAAGCGCCCACCCACTGCCCTACGCGCCAATCTACAGCCCTAAGCGCCCATCTACAGCCATAAAGGCCCACCTACAGCCCTAAGCGCCCACCTACACGCCTAACCGACAACCTACAGCCCTAAGCGCCCACCTACAGCCCTAACGGCCCACCTACAGCCCTAAACGCCCACCTACAGCCCTAAACGCCCACCTACAGCCCTAAACGCCCACCTACAGCCCTAAGCGACCACCTACAGCCCTAACGGCCCACCTACAGCGCTAAGCGCCCACCGACAGCCCTAAGCGCCCACCTACAGCCCGAAGCGCCCACCTACAGCCATAATCGCCCACATAC
This sequence comes from Hydrolagus colliei, assembly GCA_035084275.1. NCBI lineage: Eukaryota > Metazoa > Chordata > Chondrichthyes > Chimaeriformes > Chimaeridae > Hydrolagus > Hydrolagus colliei. The sequence goes on from JAYJKW010000361.1 coordinate 2,848, forward strand.
AGCCCAAAGCGCCCACCTACAGCCCTAGGCGCCCAAACACAGCCCTAAGCGCCCATCTACAGCCCGAAGCGCCCAAGTACAGTCCTAAGCGCCCACCTACAGCCCTAAGCGCCCACCCACTGCCCTACGAGCCCACGTACAGCCCTAAGCGACCACCTACAGGCCTAAGCGCCCATCTACAGCCCTAAGCGCCCACCTACAGCCCTAAGCGCCCAACTACAGCTCTAAGCACCCACCTACAGCCCTAAGCGCCCACCTAAAGCACTAAGCGCATACCTACAGCCCAAAACGCCCATCTACAGCCCTAAGCGACCAGCCACTGCCATACGCGCCCACCTACAGCCCTAAGCGCCCACCTACAGCCCTAAGCGCCCATCTACAGCCGTAAGCGCCCACCTACAGCCCTAAGCGCCCACCTACAGCCCTAACGGCCGACCTACAGCCCTTAGCGCCCACCTACAGCCATAAGCGCCCACATACAGCCCTAAGCGCCCACCTACATCCCTAGGCGCCCACCTACAGCACTGAGCGCCCACCTACAGCAATGAGCGGCCACCTACAGCCCTAAGCGCCCACCTACAACCCTAAGCGCCCACCCACTGCCCTACGCGCCCACCTACAGCCCTACGCGCCCATCTACAGCCATAAAGGCCCACCTACAGCCCTAAACGCCCACCTACAGACCTAAACGCCCACCTACAGCCCTGAGCGCCCACCTACAGCCCTAAGCACCCACCTACAGACCTGAGCGCCCACCTACAGACCTAGGCGCCCACCTACAGCCCTAAGCACCCACCTACAGACCTGAGCGCCCACCTACACGTCTGAGCGCCCTCGTACAGCCCTAATCGCCCACCTAAAGCCCACAGCGCCCACCTACAGTCCTAAGCGCCCACCTAAAGCCCACAGCGCCCACCTACAGTCCTAAGCGCCTACCTAAAGCCCACAGCGCCCACCTACACTCCTAAGCGCCCACCTACAGCACTATGCGCCCAACTACAGCCCTGAGCGCCCACCTATAAAGCGCCCACCTATAAAGCGCCCACCTGCAGCCCTAAGCGCTGATCTACAGCCCTCAGCGCCCACGTACAGCTATGAGCACCCTCCTGCAACACTAAGCGCCCACCTACAGCCCTGAGCGCCCAAATACGGCCCTGATCGCCCACTTACAGCCCTACGCGCCCACCTACGCGCCCATCTACTGCCCTGAGCGCCCACCTACAGCCCTGAGCGCCCAAATACGGCCCTTATTGCCCACCTACAGCCCTAATCGCCCACCTACAGCCCTACGCGCCCACCTAAGCGCCCATCTACAGCCCTGAGCGCCCACCTACAGCCCTAAGCGCCCACCTACAGCCCTAAGCGCCCACCTACAGCCCTAAGCGCCCATCTACAGCCTTAAGCGCCCAACTGCAGCCCTAAGCGACCGCCTACAGCCCTGAGTGCCCACCTACAGCCCTGAATGCCAACTAAAGACCTGAACGCCAACTAAAGCCCTAACCGCCCACCTGCACCTCTGAGCGCCCTCGTACAGCCCTGAGCGCCCACCTACAGCCCTAAGCGCCCAACTACAGCCCTAGTCGCCCACCTGCAGGCGTGAGCACCCACCTACAGCCCTAAGCGCCCACCTTCAGCCCTGAGCGCACACCTACAAACCTAAGCGCGCACCTACAGCCCTAAGCGACCACCTACAGCCCTGAGCGCACACCTACAAACCTAAGCGCGCACCTACAGCCCTAAGCGACCACCTACAGCCCTAAGCGACCACCTAAAGCACTGAGCGCCCACCCGCAGCCCTAAGCGCACACCTACAGCTCTATGCGCCCACCTACAGGACTAATCGCCCACCTACAGCCCTGAGCGCCCTCCTACATCCCTAAGTGCGCACCTAAAGCACTAGGCGCCCACCTACAGCCCTAAGCGCCCACTGTACAGCACTCAGCGCCCACCTACAGCCGTAAGCGCCCACCGACAGCCCTGAGCGCCCACCTAAAGCCCTAACCGCCCACCTACAGCCCGAAGCGCACACCTCCAGCCCTAAGCGCCAACCTACAGCCCTAAGCGCCCACCTACAGCCCTAAGCGGCCACCTAAAGTACAAGGCGCCCACCTACAGCCCTAAGCTCCCACCTACAGCCCTGAGCGCCCACCTACAGCCCTAAGCGGCCACCTAAAGTACAAGGCGCCCACCTACAGCCCTAATCGACCACCTACAGCCCTCAGCGCCCACCTACAGCCCTCAGCGCCCATCTACAGCCCTATGCGCCCACCTACAGCCCTAAGCGTCCACCTACAGCCCTCAGCGCCCACCGACAGCACTGAGCGCCCACCTACAGCACTAAGCGCACTCCTACAGATCTGAGCGCCCATCTACAGCCCTAATCAACCACCTACAGCCCTAAGCGCACACCTACTGCCCTAAGCGCCCACCTACTGCCCTGAGCGCCCACCTACTGCCCTGAGCGCCCACCTACAGCCCTCAGCGCACACCTACAGCCATAAGCGCCCATCTACAGCCCGAAGCGCCCACCTACAGCACTGAGCGCACAACTACAGCCCTAAGCGCCCATCTACAGCCCTAAGCGACCACCTAAAGCCCTAAGCGCCCACCCACAGCCCTAAGCGCCCACCCACTGCCCTATGCGCCCACCTACAGCATTAAGCGACCACCTACAGCCCTAAGCGCCCATCTACAGCCCGAAGCGCCCACCTACAACCCTAAGCGCCCACCTACAGCCCTAAGCGCTCAACTACAGCCCTAAGCGCCCACCCACAGCCCTAAGCGCCCACCTACAGCACTGAGCGCACACCTACAGCCCTAAGCGCCCATCTACAGCCCTAAGCGACAAGCCACTGCCATACGCGCCCACCTACAGCCCTAAGCGCATACCTACAGCCCTAAGCGCCCATCTACAGCTTTAAGCGCCCACCTACAGCCCTAAGCGCCCACCTACAGCCCGAAGCGCACATCTACAGCCCTAACGGCCCACCTACAGCCCTGAGGGCCCACATACAGCCCTAAGCGACCACCTACAGCCCTAGGCGCCCAACTACAGCCCGAAGCGCCCACCCACAGCCCTAAGCGCCCATCTACAGCCCTAAGCGCCCACCTACAGCACTGAGCGCCCACCTACAGCACTGAGCGACCACCTACAGCACTGAGCGCCCACCTACAGCCCTAAGCGCCCACCAACAGCCCTAAGCGCCCACCCACTGCCCTACGCGCCCACCTACAGCCCTACGCGCCCATCTACAGCCATAAGCGCCCACCTACAGCACTAAGCGCCCACCCACTGCCCTACGCGCCCACCTGCAGCCCTAAGCGCCCACGTACAACACTAAGCGCCCACCTACAGCCCTCAGCGCCCACCTAGAGGCCATGAACTCACATCTGCATCCCTGAGCGCACACCTACAGCCCTAAGCGCCCACCTACAGCCATAAGCGCCCACCCACTGCCCTACGCGCCCACCTACAGCCCTACGCGCCCACCTACAGCCCTAAGCGCCCATCTACAGCCCTAAGCGCCCACCTACAGCACTGAGCGCCCACTCACTGCCCTACTCGCCCACCTACAGACCTACTCGCCCACCTACAACCCTAAGCGCCCATCTACAGCCATAAGCGCCCACCTACAGCCATAAGCGCCCACCCACTGCCCTACGCGCCCACCTACAGCCCTAAGCGCCCATCTACAGCCCTAAGCGCCCACCTACAGCACTGGGCGCCCACCCACTGCCCTACTCGCCCACCTACAGACCTACTCGCCCACCTACAACCCTAAGCGCCCATCTACAGCCATAAGCGCCCACCTACAGCCCTAAGCGCCCAACTACAGCCCTAAACGCCCACCTACAGCCCTAAGCGCCCGCCTGCAGCCCTGGGCGCCCAAATACAGCACTAAACGCCCACCTACAGCCCTAGGCGCCCAACTACAGCCCTAAGCGCCCACCTACAGCCCTAAGCGCCCATCTACAGCCCGAAGCGCCCAACTACAGCATTGAGCGCCCAACTACAGCCCTAAGCGCCCACCTACAGCCCTAAGCGACCACCTAAAGCCCTAAGCGCCCACCCACAGCCCTAAGCGCCCACGCACTGCCCTACGCGCCCACCTACAGCACTAAACGACCACCTACAGCCCTAAGTGCCCATCTACAGCCCGAAGCGCCCACCTACAGCCCTAAGCGCCCACCTACAGCCCTCAGTGCTCAACTACAGCCCTAAGCACCCACCTACAGCCCTAAGCGCCCACCTACAGCACTGAGCGACCAGCCACTGCCAAACGCGCCCACCTACAGCACTAAGCGCATACCTCCAGCCCTAAGCGCCCATCTACAGCTTTAAGCGCCCACCTACAGCCCTAAGGGCCCACCTACAGCCCTGAGCGCCCACCTACAGCCACAAGCGCCCACATACAGCCCTAAGCGACCACCTACAGCCCTAGGCGCCCAACTACAGCCCTAAGCGCCCACCCACAGCCCTAAGCGCCCACCCACTGCCCTACGCGCCCACCTACAGCCCTACGCGCCCATCTACAGCCATAAGGGCCCACCTACAGCCCTAAGCGCCCACCTACAGCCCTAAGCGCCTACCTACAGCCCTAAGCGCCCACCTACATCCCTAACGGCCCACCTACAGCCCTAATCGCCCACCTACAGCCCTAAACGCCCACCTACAGCCCTGAGCGCCCACCTATAGCCCTAAGCGACCACCTAAAGACCTAAGCGACCATCTACTGCCCTAAGCGCACACCTACAGCCATAAGCGCCCACATACAGCCCAAAGCGCCCACCTGCAGCCCTGAGCGCCCACCCACTGCCCTACGCGCCCACGTACATCCCTAAGCGACAACCTACAGGCCTAAGCGCCCACCTACAGCCCTAAGCGCCCACCTAAAGTACAAGGCGCCCACCTACAGCCCTAATCGACCACCTACAGCCCTCAGCGCCCACCTACAGCCCTCAGCGCCCATCTACAGCCCTATGCGCCCACCTACAGCCCTAAGCGTCCACCTACAGCCCTCAGCGCCCACCGACAGCACTGAGCGCCCACCTACAGCACTAAGCGCACTCCTACAGATCTGAGCGCCCATCTACAGCCCTAATCAACCACCTACAGCCCTAAGCGCACACCTACTGCCCTAAGCGCCCACCTACTGCCCTGAGCGCCCACCTACTGCCCTGAGCGCCAACCTACAGCCCTCAGCGCACACCTACAGCCATAAGCGCCCATCTACAGCCCGAAGCGCCCACCTACAGCACTGAGCGCACAACTACAGCCCTAAGCGCCCACCTACAGCCCTAAGCGACCACCTAAAGCCCTAAGCGCCCACCCACAGCCCTAAGCGCCCACCCACTGCCCTATGCGCCCACCTACAGCACTAAGCGACCACCTACAGCCCTAAGCGCCCATCTACAGCCCGAAGCGCCCACCTACAACCCTAAGCGCCCACCTACAGCCCTAAGCGCTCAACTACAGCCCTAAGCGCCCACCCACAGCCCTAAGCGCCCACCTACAGCACTGAGCGCACACCTACAGCCCTAAGCGCCCATCTACAGCCCTAAGCGACCAGCCACTGCCAAACGCGACCACCTACAGCCCTAAGCGCATACCTACAGCCCTAAGCGCCCATCTACAGCTTTAAGCGCCCACCTACAGCCCTAAGCGCCCACTTACAGCCCGAAGCGCACATCTACAGCCCTAACGGCCCACCTACAGCCCTGAGGGCCCACAAAGAGCCCTAAGCGACCACCTACAGCCCTAGGCGCCCAACTACAGCCCGAAGCGCCCACCCACAGCCGTAAGCGCCCATCTACAGCCCTAAGCGCCCACCTACAGCACTGAGCGCCCACCTACAGCCCTAAGCGCCCACCAACAGCCCTAAGCGCCCACCCACTGCCCTACGCGCCCACCTACAGCCCTACGCGCCCATCTACAGCCATAAGCGCCCACCTACAGCACTAAGCGCCCACCCACTGCGCTACGCGCCCACCTGCAGCCCTAAGCGCCCACCTACAACACTAAGCGCCCACCTACAGCCCTCAGCGCCCACCTAGAGGCCATGAACTCACATCTGCATCCCTGAGCGCACACCTACAGCCCTAAGCGCCCACCTACAGCCATAAGCGCCCACCCACTGCCCTACGCGCCCACCTACAGCCCTACGCGCCCACCTACAGCCCTAAGCGCCCATCTACAGCTCTAATCGCCCACCTACAGCACTGAGCGCCCACTCACTGCCCTACTCGCCCACCTACAGACCTACTCGCCCACCTACAACCCTAAGCGCCCATCTACAGCCATAAGCGCCCGCCTGCAGCCCTGGGCGCCCAAATACAGCACTAAGCGCCCACCTACAGCCCTAGGCGCCCAACTACAGCCCTAAGCGCCCACCTACAGCCCTAAGCGCCCATCTACAGCCCGAAGCGCCCGACTACAGCATTGAGCGCCCAACTACAGCCCTAAGCGCCCAACTACAGCCCTAAGCGACCACCTAAAGCCCTAAGCGCCCACCCACAGCCCTAAGCGCCCACGCACTGCCCTACGCGCCCACCTACAGCACTAAGCGACCACCTACAGCCCTAAGTGCCCATCTACAGCCCAAAGCGCCCACCTACAGCCCTAGGCGCCCAACTACAGCCCGAATCGCCCACCTACAGCACTGAGCGCCCAACTACAGCACTGAGCACCCACCTACAGCCCTAAGCGACCACCTAAAGCCCTAAGCGCCCACCCACAGCCCTAAGCGCCCACCCACTGCCCTAACGGCCCACCTACAGCCCTGAGCGCCCAACTACAGCCCTAAGCGCCCACCCACAGCCCTAAGCGCCCATCTACTGCCCTAAGCGCCCACCTACAGCACTGAGCGCCCATCTACAGCACTGAGCGCACACCTACAGCACTGAGCGCACACCTACAGCCCTAAGCGCCCACCTACAGCCCTACGTGCCCATCTACAGCCATAAGCGCCCACCTACAGCCCTAAGCGCCCACCTACAGCCCTACGTGCCCATCTACAGCCATAAGCGCCCACCTACAGCCCTAAGCGCCCACCCACTGCCCTACGCGCCCATCTACAGCCCTAAGCGCGCATCTACAGCCATAAAGGCCCACCTACAGCCCTAAGCGCCCACCTACACGCCTAAGCGACCACCTACAGCCCTAACAGCCCACCTACAGCCCTAACGGCCCACCTACAGCCCTCAGCGCACACCTAGAGCAATAAGCGCCCATATACAGCCCAAAGCGCCAACCTACAGCCCTAGGCGCCCAACCACAGCCCTAAGCGCCCATCTACAGCCCGAAGCGCCCGCCCACTGCCCTACGAGCCCACCTACAGCCCTAAGCGCCCACCCACTGCCCTACGAGCCCACGTACAGCCCTAAGCGACCACCTACAGCCCTAAGCGCCCACCTACAGCCCTAACCACCCACCTACAGCCCTAAGCGCCCACCTACAGCACTAAGCGCCCAACTACAGCCCTAAGCACCCATCTACAGCCCTAAGCGCCCACCTAAAGCACTGAGTGCACACCTACAGCCCTAAACGCCCATCTACAGCCCTAAGTGACCAGCCACTTCCATACGCGCCCACCTACAGCCCTAAGCGCCCACCTACAGCCCTAAGCGCCCACCTACAGCCCTAACGGCCCACCTACAGCCCTGAGCGCACACCTACAGCCCTAAGCGCCCACCTACTGCCCTACGCGCCCACTTACTGCCTTCAGCGCCCACCTACAGCCCTCAGCGCACACCTACAGCCATAAGCGCCCACATACAGCCCAAAGCGCCCACCTACAGCCCTAGGCGCCCAACCACGGCCCTAAGCGCCCACCTACAGCCCTAAGCGCCCACCCACTGCCCTACGAGCCCACGTACAGCCCTAAGCGACCACCTACAGGCCTAAGCACCCATCTACAGCCCTAAGCGCCCACCTACAGCCCTAAGCGCCCAACTACAGCCCTAAGCGCCCACCTAAAGCACTGAGCGCATACCTACAGCCCAAAACGCCCATCTACAGCCCTAAGCGACCAGCCACTGCCATACGCGCCCACCTACAGCCCTAAGCGCATACCTACAGCCCTAAGCGCCCATCTACAGCCGTAAGCGCCCACCTACAGCCCTGAGCGCACACCTACAGCCCTAAGCGCCCACCTACAGCCCTAAGCGCCCACCTACATCCCTAGGCGACCAACTACAGCCCTAAGCGCCCACCTACAGCCCTAAGCGCCCATCTACAGCCCTATGCGCCCACCTACAGCACTGAGCGCCCGCCTACAGCAATGAGCGGCCACCTACAGCCCTAAGCGCCCATCTACAGCCCTAAGCGCCCACCTACAGCCCTGAGCGCACACCTACAGCCCTAAGCGCCCATCTACAGCCCTAAGCGCCCACCTACAGCCCTAAGCGCCCAACTACAGCTCTAAGCACCCACCTACAGCCCTAAGCGCCCACATACAGCCCTAAGCGCCCACCTACATCCCTAGGCGCCCACCTACAGCACTGAGCGCCCACCTACAGCAATGAGCGGCCACCTACAGCCCTAAGCGCCCACCTACAACCCTAAGCGCCCACCCACTGCCCTACGCGCCCACCTACAGCCCTAAGCGCCCATCTACAGCCATAAAGGCCCACCTACAGCCCTAAACGCCCACCTACAGCCCTAAACGCCCACCTACAGCCCTGAGCGCCCACCTACAGCCCTCAGCTCACACATACAGCCCTAAACGCCCACCTACAGCCCTAAACGCCCACCTACAGCCCTGAGCGCACACCTACAGCCCTAAGCGCCGAGCTACAGCCCTAGGCGCCCAACTACAGCCCTAAGTGTCCACCTACAGCCCTAAGCGTCCACCTACAGCCCTCAGCGCCCACCGACAGCACTGGGCGCCCACCTACAACACTAAGCGCACTCCTACAGCCCTGCGCGCCCACCTACATGTTTGAGCGCCCACCTACAGCCCGATGCGCCCACCTGCAGCCCTACAGGCCCACCTGCAGCCCTGAGTGCCCACCTACAGCCCTGAGCTCCCACATACAGCCCTAAGCGCACACCTACTGCCTTGAGCGCCCAGCTACAGCCCTCAGCCCTCACCTACAGCCCTAAGCGCCCACCGACAGCACTGAGCGCCCACCTACAGCCCTACGCGCACTCCTACAGACCTGAGCGCCCACCTACAGCCCTAAGCGTCCACCTACAGCCCTAAGCGCCCACCTACAGCCCTAAGCGTCCACCTACAGCCCTAAGCGCCCAGCTACAGCCCTAAGCGCCCATCTACAGCCCTCAGCGCCCACCTACAGCACTAAGCGCACTCCTACAGACCTGAGCGCCCATCTACAGCCCTAATCGACCACCTAAAGCCCTAAGCGCCCACCTGCTGCCTTGAGCGCCCACCTACAGCGCTCAGTGCACACCTACAGCCATAAGCGCCCACCTACAGCCCTCAGCGCCCACCTACAGCCCTAAGCGCCCATCTACAGCCCTATGCGCCCACCTACAGCCCTAAGCGCCCACCTACAGCCCTCAGCGCCCACCTACAGCCCTAAGCGCCCATCTACAGCCCTATGCGCCCACCTACAGCCCTAAGCGTCCACCTACAGCGCTAAGCGCCCACCTACAGCCCTAAGCGCCCACCGACAGCACTAAGCGCACTCCTACAGACCTGAGCGCCCACCTACAGCCCTCGGCGCCTACCTACAGCCCTAACGGCCCACCTACAGCCCTCAGCGCCCACCTACAGCCCTGAGCGCACACCGACAGCCTTACGCGTCCACCTACAGCCCTAAGCGCCCACCTACTGCCCTAAGCGCCCACCTACACGTCTGAGCGCCCTCGTACAGCCCTTGGCGCCCAACTACTGCCCGAAGCGCCCACCTACAGCCCTCAGCGCCCACCTACAGCCCTCAGCGCCCACCTACAGCCCTAAGCGCCCATCTACAGCCCTATGCGCCCACCTACAGCCCTAAGCGTCCACCTACAGCGCTAAGCGCCCACCTACAGCCCTAAGCGCCCACCGACAGCACTAAGCGCACTCCTACAGACCTGAGCGCCCACCTACAGCACTGAGCGCCCGCCTACAGACCTGAGCGCCCACCTACAGCCCAAAGCGCCCACCTACAGCCCTAGGCGCCCAACTACAGCCCGAATCGCCCACCTACAGCACTGAGCGCCCAACTACAGCACTGAGCACCCACCTACAGCCCTAAGCGAACACCTAAAGCCCTAAGCGACCACCCACTGCCCTAACGGCCCACCTACAGCCCTGAGCGCCCAACTACAGCCCTAAGCGCCCACCCACAGCCCTAAGCGCCCATCTACTGCCCTAAGCGCCCACGTACAGCACTGAGCGCCCACCTACAGCACTGAGCGCACACCTACAGCACTGAGCGCCCACCTACAGCCCTAAGCGCCCACCTACAGCCCTACGTGCCCATCTACAGCCATAAGCTCCCACCTACAGCCCTAAGCGCCCACCCACTGCCCTACGCGCCCACCTACAGCCCTAAGCGCCCATCTACAGCCATAAGGGCCCACCTACAGCCCTAAGCGCCCACCTAAAGCCCTAAGCGTCCACCTACAGCCCTAAGCGCCCACCTACATCCCTAACGGACCACCTACAGCCCTAATCGCCCACCTACAGCCCTAAACGCCCACCTACAGCCCTGAGCGCCCACCTATAGCCCTAAGCGCCCACCTACAGCCCTAAGCGCCCACCTACTGCCTTGAGCGCCCACCTACAGTCCTCAGCGCACATCTACAGCCATAAGCGCCCACATACAGCCCAAAGCGCCCACCTACAGCCCTAAGCGCCCAACCACAGCCCTAAGCGCCCAACTACAGCCCTAAGCACCCATCTACAGCCCAAAGCGCCCACCTAAAGCACTGAGCGCACACCTACAGCCCTAAACGCCCATCTACAGCCCTAAGCGACCAGCCACTGCCATACGCGCCCACCTACAGCCCTAAGCGCCCACCTACAGCCCTATGCGCCCATTCTACAGCCGTAAGCGCCCACCTACAGCCCTAAGCGCCCACCTACAGCCCTAACGGCCCACCTACAGCCCTGAGCGCACACCTACAGCCATAAGCGCCCAAATACAACCCTAAGCGCCCACCTACAGCACTGAGCGCCCACCTACAGCAATGAGCGGCCACCTACAGCCCTAAGCGCCCCACCTACAGCCCTAAGCGCCCATCTACAGCCATAAGCGCGCACCTACAGCCCTAAGCGCCCACCCACTGCCCTACGCGCCCATCTACAGCCCTAAGCGCCCACCTACACGCCTAAGCGCACGCCTACAGCCCTAAACGCCCACCTACAGCCCTGAGCGCTCCACCTACAGCCCTCAACTCACACTTACAGCCCTAAGCGACCACCTACAGCCCTAACAGCCCACCTACAGCCCTAACAGCCCCACCCAAAGCCCTGACCGCACACCTACAGCCCTAAGCGCCCAGCAACAGCCCTAACGGCCCACCTACAGCCCTAACGGCCCACCTACAGCCCTGAGCGCACACCTAAAGCCCTGAGCGCACACCTACAGCCCTAAGCGCCCACCGACAGCACTGAGCGCCCACCTACAGCACTAAGCGGACTCCTACAGACCTGAGCGCCCATCTACAGCCCTAATCGACCACCTACTGCCTTGAGCGCCCACCTACAGCCCTGAGCTCCCACATACAGCCCTAAGCGCACACCTACTGCCTTGAGCGCCCAGCTACTGCCCTCAGCGCCCACCTACAGCCCTGAGCGCCCACGGACAGCCTTGAGCGCCCACCTACAGCGCTCAGCGCACACCTACAGCCATAAGCGCCCACATACAGCCCTAGGCGCCCAACTACAGCCCTAAGCGCCCACCTATAGCCCTCAGCGCCCACCTACAGCCCTAAGCGCCCATCTACAGCCCTATGCGCCCACCTACAGCCCTAAGCGTCCACCTACAGCCATAACGGCCCACCTACAGCCCTAACGGCCCACCCACAGACCTGAGCGCCCACCTACAGCCCTCGGCGCCCACCTACAGCCCTAACGGCCCACCTACAGCCCTAACGGCCCACCTACAGCCCTAAACGCCCACCTACAGTCCTAAACGCCCGCCTACAGCCCTAAATGCCCACCTACAGCCCTAAGCGACCACCTACAGCCCTAACGGCCCACCCACAGCCCTGAGCGCACACCTACAGCCCTCAGCGCCCACCTACAACCCTAAGCGCCCATCTACAGCCCTAATCGCCCACCTACAGCCCTAAGCGCCCACCTACAGCCCTAACGGCCCATCTACAGCCCTGAGCGCACACCTACAGCCCTAGGTGTCCAACTACAGCCCTAAGCGCCCACCTACAGCCCTAAGCGCCCACCTACAGCCCTAGGTGCCCAACTACAGCCCTAAGCGCCCACCTACAGCCCTAAGCGCCCACCTACAGCATTGAGCGCCCACCTACAGCAATGAGCGGCCACCTACAGCCCTAAGCGCCCACCTACAGCCCTAAGCGCCCACCTACAGCATTGAGCGCCCACCTACAGCCATAAGCGCCCACCCACTACCCTACGCGCCCATCTACAGCCCTAAGCGCCCATCTACAGCCATAAAGGCCCACCTACAGCCCTAACGGCCCATCTACAGCCCTGAGCGCACACCTACAGCCCTAAGCGCCCACCTACAGCCATAATCGCCCACCTACAGCCCTAGGTGCCCAACTACAGCCCTAAGCGCCCATCTACAGCCATAAGCGCGCACCTACAGCCCTAAGCGCCCATCTACAGCCATAAAGGCCCACCTACAGCCCTAAGCGCCCACCTACAGCCCTAAGCGCCCATCTACAGCCCGAAGCGCCCACCTACAGCACTGAGCGCCCAACTACAGCCCTAAGCGCCCACCTACAGCCCTAGGTGCCCAACTACAGCCCTAAGCGACCACCTACAGCCATAAGCGCCCACCTACAGCCCTAAGCGCCCATCTACAGCCCTAAGCGCCCACCCGCTACCCTACGCACCCATCTACAGCCCTAAGCGCCCATCTACAGCCATAAAGGCCCACCTACAGCCGTAAGCGCCCACCTACACGCCTAAGCGCCCACCTACAGCCCTAAGCGCCCACCGACAGCCCAAAGCGCCCAACTACAGCCCTAAGCGCCCACCTACAGCCCTACGCGCCCACCTACAGCCCTACGCGCCCACCTACAGCTTTGAGTGCCCACCTACAGCCCTTAGCGCCCACCTACAGCCCTGAGCTCCCAAATACAGCCCTAAGCGCACATCTACTGCCTTGAGCGCCCATCTACAGCCCTCAGCGCCCACCTATAGCCCTCAGCGCCCACCTACAGCCCTAAGCGCCCACCTACAGCCCTCAGCGCCCACCTACAGCCCTAAGCGCCCATCTACAGCCCTATGCGCCACCTACAGCCCTAAGCGTCCACCTGCAGCCCTAAGCGCCCACCTACAGCCCTAAGCGCCCACCGACAGCACTAAGCGCACTCCTACAGACCTGAGCGCCCACCTACAGCCCTCGGCGCCTACCTACAGCCCTAACGGCCCACCTACAGCCCTAAACGCCCACCTACAGCCCTACAGGCCCACCTACAGCCCTGAGCTCCCACATACAGCCCTCAGCGCCCACCTACAGCCCTGAGCGCACACCGACAGCCTTAAGCGTCCACCTACAGCCCTAAGCGCCCACCTACTGCCCTAATCGCCCACCTACAGCCCGAAGCGCCCACCTACAGCCCTAAGCGCCCACCTACAGCCCTCAGCGCCCACCTACAGCCCTAAGCGCCCATCTACAGCCCTATGCGCCCACCTACAGCCCTAAGCGTCCACCTACAGCGCTAAGCGCCCACCTACAGCCCTAAGCGCCCACCGACAGCACTAAGCGCACTCCTACAGACCTGAGCGCCCACCTACAGCACTGAGCGCCACCGACAGCCCTGAGAGCCCACCTAAAGCCCTACGACCCCACCTACAACGCTATGCGCCCACGAACAGCAGTGAGCACCCACCTGCAGCCCTAAGCCTCCACCTACAGCCTTAAGCGTCCAACTGCAGCACTCAGCGCCCACCTACAGCCCTAAGCGCCCAACGACAGCACTGAGCGCCCACCGACAGCCCTACGCGCACTCCTACAGACCTGAGCGCCCATCTACAGCACTAAGCGAACACCTACCGCCCTAAGCGCCCACCTAAAGCACTGAGCGCCCACCTAAAGCCCTACGCGCCCACCTACAGCCCTAAGCCTCCACCTACAGCCCTAAGCATCCACCTACAGCCCTCAGCGCCCACCTACAGCCCTAAGCGCCCACCGACAGCACTGAGCGCCCACCTACAGCACTAACCGTACTCCTACAGACCTGAGCGCCCATCTACAGCCCTAAGCGCCCACCTACTGCCTTGAGCGCCCACCTACAGCCATAAGCGCCCATCTACAGCCCTAGGCGCCCAACTACAGCCCTAAGCGCCCACCTACAGCCCTAAGCGCCCATCTACAGCCCGAAGCGCCCACCTACAGCACTGAGCGCCCAACTACAGCCCTAAGCGCCCACCTACAGACCTACGCGCCCACCTACAGGTTTGAGCGCCCACCTACAGCCCGAAGCGCCCACCTGCAGCCCTACAGGCCCACCTGCAGCCCTGAGTGCCCACCTACAGCCCTGAGCTCCCACATACAGCCCTAAGCGCACACCTACTGCCTTGAGCGCCCAGCTACAGCCCTCAGCGCCCACCGACAGCCCTGAGCGCCAACCGACAGCACTGAGCGCTCACCTACAGCCCTACGCGCACTCATACAGACCTGTGCGCCCAACTACTGCCCTAAGCGCCCACCTGCTGCCTTGAGCGCCCACCTACTGCGCTCAGCGCCCACCGACAGCCATAAGCGCCCATCTACAGCCCGAAGCGCCCACCTACAGCACTGAGCGCACAACTACAGCCCTAAGCGCCCACCTACAGCCCTAAGCGACCACCTAAAGCCCTAAGCGCCCACCCACAGCCTAAGCGCCCACCCACTGCCCTATGCGCCCACCTACAGCACTAAGCGACCACCTACAGCCCTAAGCGCCCATCTACAGCCCGAAGCACCCACCTACAACCCTAAGCGCCCACCTACAGCCTAAGCGCTCAACTACAGCCCTAAGCGCCCACCCCACAGCCCTAAGCGCCCACTACAGCACTGAGCGCACACCTACAGCCCTAAGCGCCCATCTACAGCCCTAAGCGACCAGCCACTGCCATACGCGCCCACCTACAGCCCTAAGCGCCCACCTACAGCTTTAAGCGCCCACTCTACAGCCCTAAGCGCCAACTTACAGCCCGAAGCGCACATCTACAGCCCTAACGGCCCACCTACAGCCCTGAGGGCCCACATACAGCCCTAAGCGACCACCTACAGCCCTAGGGCGCCCAACTACAGCCCGAAGCGCCCACCCACAGCCCTAAGCGCCCATCTACAGCCCTAAGCGCCCACCTACAGCACTGAGCGCCCACCTACAGCCCTAAGCGCCCACCAACAGCCCTAAGCGCCCACCCACTGCCCTACGCGCCCACCTACAGCCCTACGCGCCCATCTACAGCCATAAGCGCCCACCTACAGCACTAAGCGCCCACCCACTGCCCTACAGCGCCCACCTGCAGCCTAAGCGCCCACCTACAAGCACTAAGCGCCCACCTACAGCCCTCAGCGCCCACCTAGAGGCCATGAACTCACATCTGCATCCCTGAGCGCACACCTACAGCCCTAAGCGCCCACCTACAGCCATAAGCGCCCACCCACTGCCCTACGCGCCCACCTACAGCCCTACGCGCCCACCTACAGCCCTAAGCGTCCATCTACAGCCCTAAGCGCCCACCTACAGCACTGAGCGCCCACTCACTGCCCTACTCGCCCACCTACAGACCTACTCGCCCACCTACAACCCTAAGCGCCCATCTACAGCCATAAGCGCCCACCTACAGCCATAAGCGCCCACCCACTGCCCTACGCGCCCACCTACAGCCCTAAGCGCCCATCTACAGCCCTAAGCGCCCACCTACAGCACTGAGCGCCCACCCACTGCCCTACTCGCCCACCTACAGACCTACTCGCCCACCTACAACCCTAAGCGCCCATCTACAGCCATAAGCGCCCACCTACAGCCCTAAGCGCCCACCTACAGCCCTAAACGCCCACCTACAGCCCTAAGCGCCCGCCTGCAGCCCTGGGCGCCCAAATACAGCACTAAGCGCCCACCTACAGCCCTAGGCGCCCAACTACAGCCCTAAGCGCCCACCTACAGCCCTAAGCGCCCACCTACAGCCCTAAGCGCCCACCTACAGCCCTAAGCGACCACCTACAGCCCTAAGCGCCCACCCACAGCCCTAAGCGCCCACCTACAGCACTAAGCGCCCATCTACAGCCCGAAGCGCCCAACTACAGCATTGAGCGCCCAACTACAGCCCTAAGCGCCCACCTACAGCCCTAAGCGACCACCTAAAGCCCTAAGCGCCCACCCACAGCCCTAAGCGCCCACGCACTGCCCTACGCGCCCACCTACAGCACTAAGCGACCACCTACAGCCCTAAGTGCCCATCTACAGCCCGAAGCGCCCACCTACAGCCCTAAGCGCCCACCTACAGCCCTCAGTGCTCAACTACAGCCCTAAGCACCCATCTAAAGCCCTAAGCGCCCACCTACAGCACTGAGCGACCAGCCACTGCCATACGCGCCCACCTACAGCACTAAGCGCATACCTCCAGCCCTAAGCGCCCATCTACAGCTTTAAGCGCCCACCTACAGCCCTAAGGGCCCACCTACAGCCCTGAGCGCCCACCTACAGCCACAAGCGCCCACATACAGCCCTAAGCGACCACCTACAGCCCTAGGCGCCCAACTACAGCCCTAAGCGCCCACCAACAGCCCTAAGCGCCCACCCACTGCCCTACGCGCCCACCTACAGCCCTAAGCGCCCACCTACAGCCCTAAGCGCCCACCTACAGCCCTTAGCGCCCACCTACAGCCCTAAGCGCCCACCTACAGCCCTAAGCGCCCACCTAAAGCACTGAGCGCACACCTACAGCCCTAAACGCCCATCTACAGCCCTAAGCGACCAGCCACTGCCATAGGCGCCCACCTACAGCCCTAAGCGCCCACCTACAGCCCTAACGGCCCACCTACAGCCCTGAGCGCACAACTACAGGCCTAAGCGCACACCTACAGCCCTAAGCGCCCACCTACAGCCATAAGCACCCACATACAGCCCTAAGTGCCCACCTACAGCCCTAGGCGCCCAACTACAGCCCTAAGCGCCCACCTACAGCCCTAAGCGCCCATCTACAGCCCTAAGCGCCCACGTACAGCACTGAGCGCCCACCTGCAGCAATGAGCGGCCACCTACAGCCCTAAGCGCCCACCTACAGCCCTAAGCGCCCATCTACATCCATAAACGCCCACCTACAGCCCTAAGCGCCCACCCACTGCCCTACGCGCCCATCTACAGCCCTAAGCGCGCATCTACAGCGATAAAGGCCCACCTACAGCCCTAAGCGCCCACCTACACGCCTAAGCGACCACCTACAGCCCTAACAGCCCACCTACAGCCCTAACGGCCCACCTACAGCCCGAAGCGCCCACCTACAGACCTCAGCGCACACCTAGAGCAATAAGCGCCCACATACAGTCCAAAGCGCCCACCTACAGCCCTAGGCGCCCAACTACAGCCCTAAGCGCCCACCCACTGCCCTACGAGCCCACGTACAGCCCTAAGCGACCACCTACAGCCCTAAGCGCCCACCTACAGCCCTAACCACCCACCTACAGCCCTAAGCGCCCACCTACAGCACTAAGCGCCCAACTACAGCCCTAAGCACCCATCTACAGCCCTAAGCGCCCACCTAAAGCACTGAGTGCACACCTACAGCCCTAAACGCCCATCTACAGCCCTAAGTGACCAGCCACTTCCATACGCGCCCACCTACAGCCCTAAGCGCCCACCTACAGCCCTAAGCGCCCACCTACAGCCGTAAGCGCCCACCTACAGCCATAAGCGCCCACCCACTGCCCTACGCGCCCACCTACAGCCCTACGCGCCCACCTACAGCTCTAAGCGCCAACATACAGCCCTAAGCGCCCATCTACAGCCCTAAGCGCCCACCTACAGCACTGAGCGCCCACCCACTGCCCTACTCGCCCACCTACAGACCTACTCGCCCACCTACAACCCTAAGCGCCCATCTACAGCCATAAGCGCCCACCTACAGCCATAAGCGCCCACCTACAGCCCTAAACGCCCACCTACAGCCCTAAGCGCCCGCCTGCAGCCCTGGGCGCCCAAATACAGCCCTAAGCGCCCACCTACAGCCCTAAGCGCCCAACTACAGCATTGAGCGCCCAACTACAGCCCTAAGCGCCCACCTACAGCCCTAAGCGATCACCTAAAGCCTAAGCGCCCACCCACAGCCTTAAGCGCCCACCCACTGCCCTACGCGCCCACCTACAGCACTAAGCGAACACCTACAGCCCTAAGTGCCCACCTACAGCCCTCAGTGCTCAACTAGAGCCCTAAGCACCCATCTAAAGCCCTAAGCGCCCACCTACAGCACTGAGCGACCAGCCACTGCCATACGCGCCCACCTACAGCCCTAAGCGCATACCTCCAGCCCTAAGCGCCCATCTACAGCTTTAAGCGCCCACCTACAGCCCTAACGGCCCAACTACAGCCCTGAGCACACACCTACAGCCCTGAGCGCCCACCTACAGCCACAAGCGCCCACATACAGCCCTAAGCGACCACCTACAGCCCTAGGCGCCCAACTACAGCCCTAAGCGCCCACCCACAGCCCTAAGCGCACACCTACAGCCATAAGCGCCCACATACAGCCCAAAGTGCCCACCTACAGCCCTAGGCGCCCAACCACAGCCATAAGCGCCCACCCACTGCCCTACGCGCCCACGTACATCCCTAAGCGACAACCTACAGGCCTAAGCGCCCATCTACAGCCCTAAGCGCCCACCTACAGCCCTAAGCGCCCACCGACAGCCCTAAGCGCCCACCTACAGCCCTAAGCGCCCAACTACAGCCCTAAGCACCCATCTACAGCCCTAAGCGCCCACCTAAAGCACTGAGCGCACACCTACAGCCCTAAACGCCCATCTACAGCCCTAAGCGACCAGCCACTGCCATAGGCGCCCACCTACAGCCCTAAGCGCCCACCTACAGCCCTAACCGCCCATCTACAGCCGTAGGCGCCCACCTACAGCCCTAACGGCCCACCTACAGCCCTGAGCGCACAACTACAGGCCTAAGCGCACACCTACAGCCCTAAGCGCCCACCTACAGCCATAAGCACCCACATACAGCCCTAAGTGCCCACCTACAGCCCTAGGCGCCCAACTACAGCCCTAAGCGCTCATCTACAGCCCTAAGCGCCCACCTACAGCACTGAGCGCCCACCTGCAGCAATGAGCGGCCACCTACAGCCCTAAGCGCCCACCTACAGCCCTAAGCGCCCACCCACTGCCCTATGCGCCCACCTACAGCCCTAAGCGCCCATCTACATCCATAAACGCCCACCTACAGCCCTAAGCGCCCACCCACTGCCCTACGCGCCCACCTACAGCCCTAAGCGCGCATCTACAGCCATAAAGGCCCACCTACATCCCTAAGCGCCCACCTACACGCCTAAGCGACCACCTACAGCCCTAACAGCCCACCTACAGCCCTAAGCGCACACCTACAGCCCTAAGTGCCCAGCTACAGCCCTAGGCGCCCAACTACAGCCCTAAGCGCCCATCTACAGCCCGAAGCGCCCACCCACTGCCCTACGAGCCCACCTACAGCCCTAAGCGCCCACCCACTGCCCTACGAGCCCACGTACAGCCCTAAGCGACCACCTACAGCCCTAAGCGCCCACCTACAGCCCTAACAACCCACCTACAGCCCTAAGCGCCCACCTACAGCACTAAGCGCCCAACTACAGCCCTAAGCACCCATCTACAGCCCTAAGCGCCCACCTAAAGCACTGAGTGCACACCTACAGCCCTAAACGCCCATCTACAGCCCTAAGTGACCAGCCACTTCCATACGCGCCCACCTACAGCCCTAAGCGCCCACCTACAGCCCTAAGCGCCCACCTACAGCCCTAACGGCCCACCTACAGCCCTAACGGCCCACCTACAGCCCTAAGCGCCCACCTACAGCCGTAAGCGCCCACCTACAGCCCTAGGCGCCCAAATACAGCACTAAGCGCCCACCTACAGCCCTAAGCGCCCATCTACAGCCCGAAGCGCCCAACTACAGCATTGAGCGCCCAACTACAGCCCTAAGCGCCCACCTACAGCCCTAAGCGACCACCTAAAGCCCTAAGCGCCCACCCGCAGCCCTAAGCGCCCACCCACTGCCCTACGCGCCCATCTACAGCACTAAGCGACCACCTACAGCCCTAAGTGCCCATCTACAGCCCGAAGCGCCCACCTACAGCACTAAGCGCCCACCTACAGCCCTCAGTGCTCACCTACAGCCCTAAGCACCCATCTAAAGCCCTAAGCGCCCACCTACAGCACTGAGCGACCAGCCACTGCCATACGCGCCCACCTACAGCCCTAAGCGCATACCTCCAGCCCTAAGCGCCCATCTACAGCTTTAAGCGCCCACCTACAGCCCTAAGGGCCCACCTACAGCCCTAACGGCCCAACTACAGCCCTGAGCACACACCTACAGCCCTGAGCGCCCACCTACAGCCACAAGCGCCCACATACAGCCCTAAGCGACCACCTACAGCCCTAGGCGCCCAACTACAGCCCTAAGCGCCCACCCACAGCCCTAAGCGCCCACCCACAGCCCTAAGCGCCCACCAACAGACCTAAGCGCCCACCCACTGCCCTACGCGCCCACCTACAGCCCTACGCGCCCATCTACAGCCATAAGGGCCCACCTACAGCCCTAAGCGCCCACCTACAGCCCTAAGCGCCTACCTACAGCCCTAAGCGCCCACCTACATCCCTAACGGCCCACCTACAGCCCTAATCGCCCACCTACAGCCCTAGACGCCCACCTACAGCCCTGAGCGCCCACCTATAGCCCTAAGCGACCAACTAAAGACCTAAGCGACCATCTACTGCCCTAAGCGCACACCTACAGCCATAAGCGCCCACATACAGCCCAAAGCGCCCACCTACAGCCCTAGGCGCCCAACCACAGCCATAAGCGCCCATCTACAGCCCGAAGCGCCCACCTACAGCCCTAAGCGCCCACCTGCAGCCCTGAGCGCCCACCCACTGCCCTACGCGCCCACGTACATCCCTAAGCGACAACCTACAGCCCTAAGCGCCCACCTACAGCCCTAAGCGCCCACCTACAGCCCTAAGCGCCCACCTACAGCCCTAAGCGCCCACCTACAGCCCTAAGCGCCCAACTACAGCCCTAAGCACCCATCTACAGCCCTAAGCGCCCACCTAAAGCACTGAGCGCACACCTACAGCCCTAAACGCCCATCTACAGCCCTAAGCGACCAGCCACTGCCATAGGCGCCCACCTACAACCCTAAGCGCCCACCTACAGCCCTAAGCGCCCACCTACAGCCCTGAGCGCACAACTACAGGCCTAAGCGCACACCTACAGCCCTAACGGCCCACCTACAGCCCTGAGCGCACAACTACAGGCCTAAGCGCACACCTACAGCCCTAAGCGCCCACCTACAGCCCTAGGCGCCCAACTACAGCCCTAAGCGCCCACCCACAGCCCTAAGCGCACACCTACAGC
The DNA here is from genome assembly GCA_035084275.1 of Hydrolagus colliei. Lineage (NCBI taxonomy): Eukaryota > Metazoa > Chordata > Chondrichthyes > Chimaeriformes > Chimaeridae > Hydrolagus > Hydrolagus colliei. The sequence continues at coordinate 24,569 of JAYJKW010000361.1, forward strand.
CATAAGCGCCCACATACAGCCCAAAGTGCCCACCTACAGCCCTAGGCGCCCAACCACAGCCATAAGCGCCCACCCACTGCCCTACGCGCCCACGTACATCCCTAAGCGACAACCTACAGGCCTAAGCGCCCATCTACAGCCCTAAGCGCCCACCTACAGCCCTAAGCGCCCACCTACAGCCCTAAGCGCCCACCTACAGCCCTAAGCGCCCAACTACAGCCCTAAGCACCCATCTACAGCCCTAAGCGCCCACCTAAAGCACTGAGCGCACACCTACAGCCCTAAACGCCCATCTACAGCCCTAAGCGACCAGCCACTGCCATAGGCGCCCACCTACAACCCTAAGCGCCCACCTACAGCCCTAAGCGCCCACCTACAGCCCTGAGCGCACAACTACAGGCCTAAGCGCACACCTACAGCCCTAACGGCCCACCTACAGCCCTGAGCGCACAACTACAGGCCTAAGCGCACACCTACAGCCCTAAGCGCCCACCTACAGCCCTAGGCGCCCAACTACAGCCCTAAGCGCCCACCCACAGCCCTAAGCGCACACCTACAGCCATAAGCGCCCACATACAGCCCAAAGTGCCCACCTACAGCCCTAGGCGCCCAACCACAGCCATAAGCGCCCACCCACTGCCCTACGCGCCCACGTACATCCCTAAGCGACAACCTACAGGCCTAAGCGCCCATCTACAGCCCTAAGCGCCCACCTACAGCCCTAAGCGCCCACCTACAGCCATAAGCGCCCACCTACAGCCCTAAGCGCCCAACTACAGCCCTAAGCACCCATCTACAGCCCTAAGCGCCCACCTAAAGCACTGAGCGCACACCTACAGCCCTAAACGCCCATCTACAGCCCTAAGCTACCAGCCACTGCCATAGGCGCCCACCTACAGCCCTAAGCGCCCACCTACAGCCCTAAGCGCCCATCTACAGCCGTAGGCGCCCTCCTACAGCCCTAACGGCCCACCTACAGCCCTGAGCGCACAACTACAGGCCTAAGCGCACACCTACAGCCCTAAGCGCCCACCTACAGCCATAAGCACCCACATACAGCCCTAAGTGCCCACCTACAGCCCTAGGCGCCCAACTACAGCCCTAAGCGCCCATCTACAGCCCTAAGCGCCCACCTACAGCACTGAGCGCCCACCTGCAGCAATGAGCGGCCACCTACAGCCCTAAGCGCCCACCTACAGCCCTAAGCGCCCACCCACTGCCCTATGCGCCCACCTACAGCCCTAAGCGCCCATCTACATCCATAAACGCCCACCTACAGCCCTAAGCGCCCACCCACTGCCCTACGCGCCCACCTACAGCCCTAAGCGCGCATCTACAGCCATAAAGGCCCACCTACAGCCCTAAGCGCCCACCTACACGCCTAAGCGACCACCTACAGCCCTAACAGCCCACCTACAGCCCTAAGCGCACACCTACAGCCCTAAGTGCCCAGCTACAGCCCTAGGCGCCCAACTACAGCCCTAAGCGCCCATCTACAGCCCGAAGCGCCCACCCACTGCCCTACGAGCCCACCTACAGCCCTAAGCGCCCACCCACTGCCCTACGAGCCCACGTACAGCCCTAAGCGACCACCTACAGCCCTAAGCGCCCACCTACAGCCCTAACCACCCACCTACAGCCCTAAGCGTCCACCTACAGCACTAAGCGCCCAACTACAGCCCTAAGCACCCATCTACAGCCCTAAGCGCCCACCTAAAGCACTGAGTGCACACCTACAGACCTAAACGCCCATCTACAGCCCTAAGTGACCAGCCACTTCCATACGCGCCCACCTACAGCCCTAAGCGCCCACCTACAGCCCTAAGCGCCCACCTACAGCCCTAAGCGCCCACCTACAGCCCTAAGCGCCCAACTACAGCCCTAACGGCACACCTACAGCCCTAACGGCCCACCTACAGCCCTAAGCGCCCACCTACAGCCGTACGCGCCCACCTACAGCCCTAGGCGCCCAAATACAGCACTAAGCGCCCACCTACAGCCCTAAGCGCCCATCTACAGCCCGAAGCGCCCAACTACAGCATTGAGCGCCCAACTACAGCCCTAAGCGCCCACCTAAAGCCCTAAGCGCCCACCCACAGCCCTAAGCGCCCACCCACTGACCTACGCGCCCACCTACAGCACTAAGCGACCACCTACAGCCCTAAGTGCCCATCTACAGCCCGAAGCGCCCACCTACAGCATTAAGCGCCCACCTACAGCCCTCAGTGCTCAACTACAGCCCTAAGCACCCATCTAAAGCCCTAAGCGCCCACCTACAGCACTGAGCGACCAGCCACTGCCATACGCGCCCACCTACAGCCCTAAGCGCATACCTCCAGCCCTAAGCGCCCATCTACAGCTTTAAGCGCCCACCTACAGCCCTAAGGGCCCACCTACAGCCCTAACGGCCCAACTACAGCCCTGAGCACACACCTACAGCCCTGAGCGCCCACCTACAGCCACAAGCGCCCACATACAGCCCTAAGCGACCACCTACAGCCCTAGGCGCCCAACTACAGCCCTAAGCGCCCACCCACAGCCCTAAGCGCCCACCCACAGCCCTAAGCGCCCACCAACAGACCTAAGCGCCCACCCACTGCCCTACGCGCCCACCTACAGCCCTACGCGCCCATCTACAGCCATAAGCGCCCACCTACAGCCCTAAGCGCCCACCTACAGCCCTAAGCGCCTACCTACAGCCCTAAGCGCCCACCTACATCCCTAACGGCCCACCTACAGCCCTAATCGCCCACCTACAGCCCTAAACGCCCACCTACAGCCCTGAGCGCCCACCTATAGCCCTAAGCGACCAACTAAAGACCTAAGCGACCATCTACTGCCCTAAGCGCACACCTACAGCCATAAGCGCCCACATACAGCCCAAAGCGCCCACCTACAGCCCTAGGCGCCCAACCACAGCCATAAGCGCCCATCTACAGCCCGAAGCGCCCACCTACAGCCCTAAGCGCCCACCTGCAGCCCTGAGCGCCCACCCACTGCCCTACGCGCCCACGTACATCCCTAAGCGACAACCTACAGCCCTAAGCGCCCACCTACAGCCCTAAGCGCCCACCTACAGCCCTAAGCGCCCACCTACAGCCCTAAGCGCCCACCTACAGCCCTAAGCGCCCAACTACAGCCCTAAGCACCCATCTACAGCCCTAAGCGCCCACCTAAAGCACTGAGCGCACACCTACAGCCCTAAACGCCCATCTACAGCCCTAAGCGACCAGCCACTGCCATAGGCGCCCACCTACAACCCTAAGCGCCCACCTACAGCCCTAAGCGCCCACCTACAGCCCTGAGCGCACAACTACAGGCCTAAGCGCACACCTACAGCCCTAACGGCCCACCTACAGCCCTGAGCGCACAACTACAGGCCTAAGCGCACACCTACAGCCCTAAGCGCCCACCTACAGCCCTAGGCGCCCAACTACAGCCCTAAGCGCCCACCCACAGCCCTAAGCGCACACCTACAGCCATAAGCGCCCACATACAGCCCAAAGTGCCCACCTACAGCCCTAGGCGCCCAACCACAGCCATAAGCGCCCACCCACTGCCCTACGCGCCCACGTACATCCCTAAGCGACAACCTACAGGCCTAAGCGCCCATCTACAGCCCTAAGCGCCCACCTACAGCCCTAAGCGCCCACCTACAGCCATAAGCGCCCACCTACAGCCCTAAGCGCCCAACTACAGCCCTAAGCACCCATCTACAGCCCTAAGCGCCCACCTAAAGCACTGAGCGCACACCTACAGCCCTAAACGCCCATCTACAGCCCTAAGCGACCAGCCACTGCCATAGGCGCCCACCTACAGCCCTAAGCGCCCACCTACAGCCCTAAGCGCCCATCTACAGCCGTAGGCGCCCTCCTACAGCCCTAACGGCCCACCTACAGCCCTGAGCGCACAACTACAGGCCTAAGCGCACACCTACAGCCCTAAGCGCCCACCTACAGCCATAAGCACCCACATACAGCCCTAAGTGCCCACCTACAGCCCTAGGCGCCCAACTACAGCCCTAAGCGCCCATCTACAGCCCTAAGCGCCCACCTACAGCACTGAGCGCCCACCTGCAGCAATGAGCGGCCACCTACAGCCCTAAGCGCCCACCTACAGCCCTAAGCGCCCACCCACTGCCCTATGCGCCCACCTACAGCCCTAAGCGCCCATCTACATCCATAAACGCCCACCTACAGCCCTAAGCGCCCACCCACTGCCCTACGCGCCCACCTACAGCCCTAAGCGCGCATCTACAGCCATAAAGGCCCACCTACAGCCCTAAGCGCCCACCTACACGCCTAAGCGACCACCTACAGCCCTAACAGCCCACCTACAGCCCTAAGCGCACACCTACAGCCCTGAGTGCCCAGCTACAGCCCTAGGCGCCCAACTACAGCCCTAAGCGCCCATCTACAGCCCGAAGCGCCCACCCACTGCCCTACGAGCCCACCTACAGCCCTAAGCGCCCACCCACTGCCCTACGAGCCCACGTACAGCCCTAAGCGACCACCTACAGCCCTAAGCGCCCACCTACAGCCCTAACCACCCACCTACAGCCCTAAGCGTCCACCTACAGCACTAAGCGCCCAACTACAGCCCTAAGCACCCATCTACAGCCCTAAGCGCCCACCTAAAGCACTGAGTGCACACCTACAGACCTAAACGCCCATCTACAGCCCTAAGTGACCAGCCACTTCCATACGCGCCCACCTACAGCCCTAAGCGCCCACCTACAGCCCTAAGCGCCCACCTACAGCCCTAAGCGCCCACCTACAGCCCTAAGCGCCCAACTACAGCCCTAACGGCCCACCTACAGCCCTAACGGCCCACCTACAGCCCTAAGCGCCCACCTACAGCCGTACGCGCCCACCTACAGCCCTAGGCGCCCAAATACAGCACTAAGCGCCCACCTACAGCCCTAAGCGCCCATCTACAGCCCGAAGCGCCCAACTACAGCATTGAGCGCCCAACTACAGCCCTAAGCGCCCACCTAAAGCCCTAAGCGCCCACCCACAGCCCTAAGCGCCCACCCACTGCCCTACGCGCCCACCTACAGCACTAAGCGACCACCTACAGCCCTAAGTGACCATCTACAGCCCGAAGCGCCCACCTACAGCATTAAGCGCCCACCTACAGCCCTCAGTGCTCAACTACAGCCCTAAGCACCCATCTAAAGCCCTAAGCGCCCACCTACAGCACTGAGCGACCAGCCACTGCCATACGCGCCCACCTACAGCCCTAAGCGCATACCTCCAGCCCTAAGCGCCCATCTACAGCTTTAAGCGCCCACCTACAGCCCTAAGGGCCCACCTACAGCCCTAACGGCCCAACTACAGCCCTGAGCACACACCTACAGCCCTGAGCGCCCACCTACAGCCACAAGCGCCCACATACAGCCCTAAGCGACCACCTACAGCCCTAGGCGCCCAACTACAGCCCTAAGCGCCCACCCACAGCCCTAAGCGCCCACCCACAGCCCTAAGCGCCCACCAACAGACCTAAGCGCCCACCCACTGCCCTACGCGCCCACCTACAGCCCTACGCGCCCATCTACAGCCATAAGGGCCCACCTACAGCCCTAAGCGCCCACCTACAGCCCTAAGCGCCTACCTACAGCCCTAAGCGCCCACCTACATCCCTAACGGCCCACCTACAGCCCTAATCGCCCACCTACAGCCCTAAACGCCCACCTACAGCCCTGAGCGCCCACCTATAGCCCTAAGCGACCAACTAAAGACCTAAGCGACCATCTACTGCCCTAAGCGCACACCTACAGCCATAAGCGCCCACATACAGCCCAAAGCGCCCACCTACGGCCCTAGGCGCCCAACCACAGCCATAAGCGCCCATCTACAGCGCGAAGCGCCCACCCACTGCCCTACGCGCCCACGTACATCCCTAAGCGACAACCTACAGCCCTAAGCGCCCACCTACAGCCCTAAGCGCCCACCTACAGCCCTAAGCGCCCACCTACAGCCCTAAGCGCCCACCTACAGCCCTAAGCGCCCAACTACAGCCCTAAGCACCCATCTACAGCCCTAAGCGCCCACCTAAAGCAATGAGCGCACACCTACAGCCCTAAACGCCCATCTACAGCCCTAAGCGACCAGCCACTGCCATAGGCGCCCACCTACAACCCTAAGCGCCCAACTACAGCCCTAAGCGCCCACCTACAGCCCTGAGCGCACAACTACAGGCCTAAGCGCACACCTACAGCCCTAACGGCCCACCTACAGCCCTGAGCGCACAACTACAGGCCTAAGCGCACACCTACAGCCCTAAGCGCCCACCTACAGCCATAAGCACCCACATACAGCCCTAAGTGCCCACCTACAGCCCTAGGCGCCCAACTACAGCCCTAAGCGCCCACCTACAGCCCTAAGCGCCCATCTACAGCCCTAAGCGCCCACCTACAGCACTGAGCGCCCACCTACAGCAATGAGCGGCCACCTACAGCCCTAAGCGCCCACCTACAGCCCTAAGCGCCCACCCACTGCCCTACGCGCCCACCTACAGCCCTAAGCGCCCACCCACTGCCCTACGCGCCCACCTACAGCCCTAAGCGCGCATCTACAGCCATAAAGGCCCACCTACAGCCCTAAGCGCCCACCTACACGCCTAAGCGACCACCTACAGCCCTAACAGCCCACCTACAGCCCTAACGGCCCACCTACAGCCCTAAGCGCACACCTACAGCCCTAAGCGCCCAGCTACAGCCCTAGGCGCCCATCTACAGCCCTAAGCGCCCATCTACAGCCCTCAGCGCACACCTAGAGCAATAAGCGCCCACATACAGCCCAAAGCGCCCACCTACAGCCCTAGGCGCCCAACCACAGCCCTAAGCGCCCATCTACAGCCCGAAGCGCCCACCTAAAGCACTGAGCGCACACCTACAGCCCAAAACGCCCATCTACAGCCCTAAGCGACCAGCCACTGCCATACGCGCCCACCTACAGCCCTAAGCGCCCACCTACAGCCCTGAGCGCACACCTACAGCCCTAAGCCCCGAGCTACAGCCCTAGGCGCCCAACTACAGCCCAAAGCGCCCACCTACAGCCCTATGCGCCCACCTACAGCCCTAAGTGTCCACCTACAGCCCACAGCGCCCACCGACAGCACTGGGCGCCCACCTACAACACTAAGCGCACTCCTACAGACCTGATCGCCCACCTACAGCACTAAGCGCACTCCTACAGCCCTGCGCGCCCACCTACAGGTTTGAGCGCCCACCTACAGCCCGATGCGCCCACCTGCAGCCCTACAGGCCCACCTGCAGCCCTGAGTGCCCACCTACAGCCCTGAGCTCCCACATACAGCACTAAGCGCACACCTACTGCCTTGAGCGCCCAGCTACAGCCCTCAGCCCTCACCTACAGCCCTAAGCGCCCACCGACAGCACTGAGCGCCCACCTACAGCCCTACGCGCACTCCTACAGACCTGAGCGCCTATCTGCAGCACTCAGCGCACACCTACAGCCCTAAGCGTCCACCTACAGCCCTAACCGCCCACCTACAGCCCTAGGCGCCCACCTATAGCCCTCAGCGCCCACCTACAGCCCTAAGCGCCCACCTACAGCCCTCAGCGCCCACCTACAGCCCTAAGCGCCCATCTACAGCCCTATGCGCCCACCTACAGCCCTAAGCGTCCACCTACAGCCCTAAGCGCCCACCTACAGCTCTAAGCGCCCACCGACAGCACTAAGCGCACTCCTACAGACCTGAGCGCCCACCTACAGCCCTCGGCGCCTACCTACAGCCCTAACGGCCCACCTACAGCCCTAAACGCCCACCTACAGCCCTACAGGCCCACCTACAGCCCTGAGCTCCCACATACAGCCCTCAGCGCCCACCTACAGCCCTGAGCGCACACCGACAGCCTTAAGCGTCCACCTACAGCCCTAAGCGCCCACCTACTGCCCTAATCGCCCACCTACACGTCTGAGCGCCCTCGTACAGCCCTAGGCGCCCAACTACAGCCCGAAGCGCCCACCTACAGCCCTAAGCGCCCACCTACAGCCCTCAGCGCCCACCTACAGCCCTAAGCGCCCATCTACAGCCCTATGCGCCCACCTACAGCCCTAAGCGTCCACCTACAGCGCTAAGCGCCCACCTACAGCCCTAAGCGCCCACCGACAGCACTAAGCGCACTCCTACAGACCTGAGCGCCCACCTACAGCACTGAGCGCCCGCCTACAGACCTGACCGCCCACCTACAGCCCAAAGCGCCCACCTACAGCCCTAGGCGCCCAACTACAGCCCGAATCGCTCACCTACAGCACTGAGCGCCCAACTACAGCACTGAGCACCCACCTACAGCCCTAAGCGACCACCTAAAGCCCTAAGCGCCCACCCACAGCCCTAAGCGCCCACCCACTGCCCTAACGGCCCACCTACAGCCCTGAGCGCCCAACTACAGCCCTAAGCGCCCACCCACAGCCCTAAGCGCCCATCTACTGCCCTAAGCGCCCACCTACAGCACTGAGCGCCCATCTACAGCCCTAAGCGCCCACCTACAGCCCTACGTGCCCATCTACAGCCATAAGCGCCCACCTACAGCCCTAAGCGCCTACCTACAGCCCTACGTGCCCATCTACAGCCATAAGCGCCCACCTACAGCCCTAAGCGCCCACCCACTGCCCTACGCGCCCATCTACAGCCCTAAGCGCCCACCCACTGCCCTAACGGCCCACCTACAGCCCTGAGCGCCCAACTACAGCCCTAAGCGCCCACCCACTGCCCTACGAGCCCACCTACAGCCCTAAGCGCCCACCCACTGCCCTACGAGCCCACGTACAGCCCTAAGCGACCACCTACAGCCCTAAGCGCCCACCTACAGCCCTAACCACCCACCTACAGCCCTAAGCGCCCACCTACAGCACTAAGCGCCCAACTACAGCCCTAAGCACCCATCTACAGCCCTAAGCGCCCACCTAAAGCACAGAGTGCACACCTACAGCCCTAAACGCCCATCTACAGCCCTAAGTGACCAGCCACTTCCATACGCGCCCACCTACAGCCCTAAGCGCCCACCTACAGCCCTAAGCGCCCACCTACAGCCCTAACGGCCCACCTACAGCCCTGAGCGCACACCTACAGCCCTAAGCGCCCACCTACAGCCCTACGCGCCCACTTACTGCCTTGAGCGCTCACCTACAGCCCTCAGCGCACACCTACAGCCATAAGCGCCCAAATACAGCCCAAAGCGCCCACCTACAGCCCTAGGCGCCCAACCACGGCCCTAAGCGCCCACCTACAGCCCTAAGCGCCCACCCACTGCCCTACGAGCCCACGTACAGCCCTAAGCGACCACCTACAGGCCTAAGCACCCATCTACAGCCCTAAGCGCCCACCTACAGCCCTAAGCGCCCAACTACAGCCCTAAGCGCCTACCTAAAGCACTGAGCGCATACCTACAGCCCAAAACGCCCATCTACAGCCCTAAGCGACAAGCCACTGACATACGCGCCCACCTACAGCCCTAAGCGCATACCTACAGCCCTAAGCGCCCATCTACAGCCGTAAGCGCCCACCTACAGCCCTGAGCGCACACCTACAGCCCTAAGCGCCCACCTACAGCCATAAGCGCCCACATACAGCCCTAAGCGCCCACCTACATCCCTAGGCGACCAACTACAGCCCTAAGCGCCCACCTACAGCCCTAAGCGCCCATCTACAGCCCTATGCGCCCACCTACAGCACTGAGCGCCCGCCTACAGCAATGAGCGGCCACCTACAGCCCTAAGCGCCCACCCACTGCCCTACGCGCCCATCTACAGCCCTAAGCGCCCATCTACAGCCATAAAGGCCCACCTACAGCCCTAAGCGCCCAACTACACGCCTAACCGACAACCTACAGCCCTAAGCGCCCACCTACAGCCCTAACGGCACACCTACAGCCCTAAACGCCCACCTACAGCCCTAAACGCCCACCTACAGCCCTAAACGCCCACCTACAGCCCTAAGCGACCACCTACAGCCCTAACGGCCCACCTACAGCCCTAAGCGCCCACCTACAGCCCTAAGCGCCCACCTACAGCCCTAAGCGCCCAGCTACAGCCCGAAGCGCCCACCTACAGCCATAATCGCCCACATACAGCCCAAAGCGCCCACCTACAGCCCTAGGCGCCCAAACACAGCCCTAAGCGCCCATCTACAGCCCGAAGCGCCCAAGTACAGTCCTAAGCGCCCACCTACAGCCCTAAGCGCCCACCCACTGCCCTACGAGCCCACGTACAGCCCTAAGCGACCACCTACAGGCCTAAGCGCCCATCTACAGCCCTAAGTGCCCACCTACAGCCCTAAGCGCCCAACTACAGCTCTAAGCACCCACCTACAGCCCTAAGCGCCCACCTAAAGCGCTAAGCGCATACCTACAGCCCAAAACGCCCATCTACAGCCCTAAGCGACCAGCCACTGCCATACGCGCCCACCTACAGCCCTAAGCGCCCACCTACAGCCCTAAGCGCCCATCTACAGCCGTAAGCGCCCACCTACAGCCCTAAGCGCCCAACTACAGCCCTAACGGCCGACCTACAGCCCTTAGCGCCCACCTACAGCCATAAGCGCCCACATACAGCCCTAAGCGCCCACCTACATCCCTAGGCGCCCACCTACAGCACTGAGCGCCCACCTACAGCAATGAGCGGCCACCTACAGCCCTAAGCGCCCACCTACAACCCTAAGCGCCCACCCACTGCCCTACGCGCACACCTACAGCCCTAAGCGCCCATCTACAGCCATAAAGGCCCACCTACAGCCCTAAACGCCCACCTACAGCCCTAAACGCCCACCTACAGCCCTGAGCGCCCACCTACAGCCCTCAGCTCACACATACAGCCCTAAACGCCCACCTACAGCCCTAAACGCCCACCTACAGCCCTGAGCGCACACCTACAGCCCTAAGCGCCGAGCTACAGCCCTAGGCGCCCAACTACAGCCCTAAGTGTCCACCTACAGCCCTAAGCGTCCACCTACAGCCCTCAGCGCCCACCGACAGGTTTGAGCGCCCACCTACAGCCCGATGCGCCCACCTGCATCCCTACAGGCCCACCTGCAGCCCTGAGTGCCCACCTACAGCCCTGAGCTCCCACATACAGCCCTAAGCGCCCACCTGCTGCCTTGAGCGCCCACCTACTGCGCTCAGCGCCCACCGACAGCCATAAGCGCCCATCTACAGCCCGAAGCGCCCACCTACAGCCCTAAGCGACCACCTAAAGCCCTAAGCGCCCACCCACAGCCCTAAGCGCCCACCCACTGCCCTATGCGCCCACCTACAGCACTAAGCGACCACCTACAGCCCTAAGCGCCCATCTACAGCCCGAAGCGCCCACCTACAACCCTAAGCGCCCACCTACAGCCCTAAGCGCTCAACTACAGCCCTAAGCGCCCACCCACAGCCCTAAGCGCCCACCTACAGCACTGAGTGCACACCTACAGCCCTAAGCGCCCATCTACAGCCCTAAGCGACCAGCCACTGCCATACGCGCCCACCTACAGCCCTAAGCGCCCACCTACAGCTTTAAGCGCCCACCTACAGCCCTAAGCGCCCACTTACAGCCCGAAGCGCACATCTACAGCCCTAACGGCCCACCTACAGCCCTGAGGGCCCACATACAGCCCTAAGCGACCACCTACAGCCCTAGGCGCCCAACTACAGCCCGAAGCGCCCACCCACAGCCCTAAGCGCCCATTTACAGCCCTAAGCGCCCACCTACAGCACTGAGCGCCCACCTACAGCCCTAAGCGCCCACCAACAGCCCTAAGCGCCCACCCACTGCCCTACGCGCCCACCTACAGCCCTACGCGCCCATCTACAGCCATAAGCGCCCACCTACAGCACTAAGCGCCCACCCACTGCCCTACGCGCCCACCTGCAGCCCTAAGCGCCCACCTACAACACTAAGCGCCCACCTACAGCCCTCAGCGCCCACCTAGAGGCCATGAACTCACATCTGCATCCCTGAGCGCACACCTACAGCCCTAAGCGCCCACCTACAGCCATAAGCGCCCACCCACTGCCCTACGCGCCCACCTACAGCCCTACGCGCACACCTACAGCCCTAAGCGCCCATCTACAGCCCTAAGCGCCCACCTACAGCACTGAGCGCCCACTCACTGCCCTACTCGCCCACCTACAGACCTACTCGCCCACCTACAACCCTAAGCGCCCATCTACAGCCATAAGCGCCCACCTACAGCCATAAGCGCCCACCCACTGCCCTACGCGCCCACCTACAGCCCTAAGCTCCCATCTACAGCCCTAAGCGCCCACCTACAGCACTGAGCGCCCACCCACTGCCCTACTCGCCCACCTACAGACCTACTCGCCCACCTACAACCCTAAGCGCCCATCTACAGCCATAACCGCCCACCTACAGGCCTAAGCGCCCACCTACAGCCCTAAACGCCCACCTACAGCCCTAAGCGCCCGCCTGCAGCCCTGGGCGCCCAAATACAGCACTAAGCGCCCACCTACAGCCCTAGGCGCCGAACTACAGCCCTAAGCGCCCACCTACAGCCCTAAGCGCCCACCTACAGCCCTAAGCGCCCACCTACAGCCCTAAGCGCCCAACTACAGCATTGAGCGCCCAACTACAGCCCTAAGCGCCCACCTACAGCCCTAAGCGACCACCTAAAGCCCTAAGCGCCCACCCACAGCCCTAAGCTCCCACGCACTGCTCTACGCGCCCACCTACAGCACTAAGCGACCACCTACAGCCCTAAGTGCCCATCTACAGCCCGAAGCGCCCACCTATAGCCCTCAGTGCTCAACTACAGCCCTAAGCACCCATCTAAAGCCCTAAGCGCCCACCTACAGCACTGAGCGACCAGCCACTGCCATACGCGCCCACCTACAGCACTAAGCGCATACCTCCAGCCCTAAGCGCCCATCTACAGCTTTAAGCGCCCACCTACAGCCCTAAGGGCCCACCTACAGCCCTGAGCGCCCACCTACAGCCACAAGCGCCCACATACAGCCCTAAGCGACCACCTACAGCCCTAGGCGCCCAACTACAGCCCTAAGCGCCCACCAACAGCCCTAAGCGCCCACCCACTGCCCTACGCGCCCACCTACAGCCCTACGCGCCCATCGACAGCCATAAGGGCCCACCTACAGCCCTAAGCGCCCACCTACAGCCCTAAGCGCCTACCTACAGCCCTAAGCGCCCACCTACATCCCTAACGGCCCACCTACAGCCCTAATCGCCCACCTACAGCCCTAAACGCCCACGTACAGCCCTGAGCGCCCACCTATAGCCCTAAGCGACCACCTAAAGACCTAAGCGACCATCTACTGCCCTAAGCGCACACCTACAGCCATAAGCGCCCACATACAGCCCAAAGCGCCCACCTGCAGCCCTGAGCGCCCACCCACTGCCCTACGCGCCCACGTACATCCCTAAGCGACAACCTACAGGCCTAAGCGCCCACCTACAGCCCTAAGCGCCCACCTACAGCCCTAAGCGCCCACCTACAGCCCTAAGCGCCCACCTACAGCCCTAAGCGCCCACCTACAGCCCTAAGCGCCCACCTAAAGCACTGAGCGCACACCTACAGCCCTAAACGCCCATCTACAGCCCTAAGCGACCAGCCACTGCCATAGGCGCCCACCTACAGCCCTAAGCGCCCATCTACAGCCGTAGGTGCCCACCTACAGCCCTAACGGCCCACCTACAGGCCTGAGCGCACAACTACAGGCCTAAGCGCAAACCTACAGCCCTAAGCGCCCACCTACAGCCATAAGCACCCACATACAGCCCTAAGTGCCCACCTACAGCCCTAGGCGCCCAACTACAGGCCTAAGCGCCCACCTACAGCCCTAAGCGCCCATCTACAGCCCTAAGCGCCCACCTACAGCACTGAGCGCCCACCTGCAGCAATGAGCGGCCACCTACAGCCCTAAGCGCCCACCTACAGCCCTAAGCGCCCACCCACTGCCCTACGCGCCCACCTACAGCCCTAAGCGCGCATCTACAGCCATAAAGACCCACCTACAGCCCTAAGCGCCCACCTACACGCCTAAGCGACCACCTACAGGCCTAACAGCCCACCTACAGCCCTAACGGCCCACCTACAGCCCGAAGCGCCCACCTACAGCCCTCAGCGCACACCTAGAGCAATAAGCGCCCACATACAGCCCAAAGCGCCCACCTACAGCCCTAGGCGCCCAACCATAGCCCTAAGCGCCCATCTACAGCCCGAAGCGCCCACCCACTGCCCTACGAGCCCACGTACAGCCCTAAGCGACCACCTACAGCCCTAAGCGCCCACCTACAGCCCTAACCACCCACCTACAGCCCTAAGCGCCCACCTACAGCACTAAGCGCCCAACTACAGCCCTAAGCACCCATCTACAGCTCTAAGCGCCCACCTAAAGCACTGAGTGCACACCTACAGCCCTAAACGCCCATCTACAGCCCTAAGTGACCAGCCACTTCCATACGCGCCCACCTACAGCCCTAAGCGCGCACCTACAGCCCTAAGCGCCCACCTACAGCCGTAAGCGCCCACCTACAGCCATAAGCGCCCACCCACTGCCCTACGCGCCCATCTACAGCCCTACGCGCCCACCTACAGCCCTAAGCGCCCATCTACAGCCCTAAGCGCCCACCTACAGCACTGAGCGCCCACCCACTGCCCTACTCGCCCACCTACAGACCTACTCGCCCACCTACAACCCTAAGCGCCCATCTACAGCCATAAGCGCCCACCTACAGCCCTAAGCGCCCACCTACAGCCCTAAACGCCCACCTACAGCCCTAAGCGCCCGCCTGCAGCCCTGGGCGCCCAAATACAGCCCTAAGCGCCCACCTACAGCCCTAAGCGCCCAACTACAGCATTGAGCGCCCAACTACAGCCCTAAGCGCCCACCTACAGCCCTAAGCGACCACCTAAAGCCCTAAGCGCCCACCCACAGCCCTAAGCGCCCACCCACTGCCCTACGCGCCCACCTACAGCACTAAGCGACCACCTACAGCCCTAAGTGCCCACCTACAGCCCTAAGCGCCCACCTACAGCCCTCAGTGCTCAACTACAGCCCTAAGCACCCATCTAAAGCCCTAAGCGCCCACCTACAGCACTGAGCGACCAGCCACTGCCATACGCGCCCACCTACAGCCCTAAGCGCATACCTCCAGCCCTAAGCGCCCATCTACAGCTTTAAGCGCCCACCTACAGCCCTAACGGCCCAACTACAGCCCTGAGCACACACCTACAGCCCTGAGCGCCCACCTACAGCCACAAGCGCCCACATACAGCCCTAAGCGACCACCTACAGCCCTAGGCGCCCAACTACAGCCCTAAGCGCCCACCCACAGCCCTAAGCGCACATCTACAGCCATAAGCGCCCACATACAGCCCAAAGTGCCCACCTACAGCCCTAGGCGCCCAACCACAGCCATAAGCGCCCACCCACTGCCCTACGCGCCCACGTACATCCCTAAGCGACAACCTACAGGCCTAAGCGCCCATCTACAGCCCTAAGCGCCCACCTACAGCCCTAAGCGCCCACCTACAGCCCTAAGCGCCCACCTATAGCCCTAAGCGCCCAACTACAGCCCTAAGCACCCATCTACAGCCCTAAGCGCCCACCTAAAGCACTCAGCGCACACCTACAGCCCTAAACGCCCATCTACAGCCCTAAGCGACCAGCCACTGCCATAGGCGCCCACCTACAGCCCTAAGCGCCCACCTACAGCCCTAAGCGCCCATCTACAGCCGTAGGCGCCCACCTACAGCACTAACGGCCCACCTACAGCCCTGAGCGCACAACTACAGGCCTAAGCGCCCACCCACAGCCCTAAGCGCCCACCTACAGCCATAAGCACCCACATACAGCCCTAACGGCCCACCTACAGCCCTAAGCGCCCACCTACAGCCATAAGCACCCACATACAGCCCTAAGTGCCCACCTACAGCCCTAGGCGCCCAACTACAGCCCTAAGCGCCCATCTACAGCCCTAAGCGCCCACCTAAAGCACTGAGCGCCCAGCTGCAGCAATGAGCGGCCACCTACAGCCCTAAGCGCCCACCTACAGCCCTAAGCGCCCACCCACTGCCCTATGCGCCCACCTACAGCCCTAAGCGCCCATCTACATCCATAAACGCCCACCTACAGCCCTAAGCGCCCACCCACTGCCCTACGCGCCCACCTACAGCCCTAAGCGCGCATCTACAGCCATAAAGGCCCACCTACAGCCCTAAGCGCCCACCTACACGCCTAAGCGACCACCTACAGCCCTAACAGCCCACCTACAGCCCTAAGCGCACACCTACAGCCCTAAGTGCCCAGCTACAGCCCTAGGCGCCCAACTACAGCCCTAAGCGCCCATCTACAGCCCGAAGCGCCCACCCACTGCCCTACGAGCCCACCTACAGCCCTAAGCGCCCACCCACTGCCCTACGAGCCCACGTACAGCCCTAAGCGACCACCTACAGCCCTAAGCGCCCACCTACAGCCCTAACCACCCACCTACAGCCCTAAGCGCCCACCTACAGCACTAAGCGCCCAACTACAGCCCTAAGCACCCATCTACAGCCCTAAGCGCCCACCTAAAGCACTGAGTGCACACCTACAGCCCTAAACGCCCATCTACAGCCCTAAGTGACCAGCCACGTCCATACGCGCCCACCTACAGCCCTAAGCGCCCACCTACAGCCCTAAGCGCACACCTACAGCCCTAACGGCCCACCTACAGCCCTAACGGCCCACCTACAGCCCTAAGCGCCCACCTACAGCCGTAAGCGCCCACCTACAGCCCTAGGCGCCCAAATACAGCACTAAGCGCCCACCTACAGCCCTAAGCGCCCATCTACAGCCCGAAGCGCCCAACTACAGCATTGAGCGCCCAACTACAGCCCTAAGCGCCCACCTAAAGCCCTAAGCGCCCACCCACAGCCCTAAGCGCCCACCCACTGCCCTACGCGCCCACCTACAGCACTAAGCGACCACCTACAGCCCTAAGTGCCCATCTACAGCCCGAAGCGCCCACCTACAGCACTAAGCGCCCACCTACAGCCCTCAGTGCTCAACTACAGCCCTAAGCACCCATCTAAAGCCCTAAGCGCCCACCTACAGCACTGAGCGACCAGCCACTGCCATACGCGCCCACCTACAGCACTAAGCGCATACCTCCAGCCCTAAGCGCCCATCTACAGCTTTAAGCGCCCACCTACAGCCCTAAGGGCCCACCTACAGCCCTGAGCGCCCACCTACAGCCACAAGCGCCCACATACAGCCCTAAGCGACCACCTACAGCCCTAGGCGCCCAACTACAGCCGTAAGCGCCCACCTACAGCCCTAGGCGCCCAAATACAGCACTAAGCGCCCACCTACAGCCCTAAGCGCCCAACTACAGCCCGAAGCGCCCAACTACAGCATTGAGCGCCCAACTACAGCCCTAAGCGCCCACCTAAAGCCCTAAGCGCCCACCCACAGCCCTAAGCGCCCACCCACTGCCCTACGCGCCCACCTACAGCACTAAGCGACCACCTACAGCCCTAAGTGCCCATCTACAGCCCGAAGCGCCCACCTACAGCACTAAGCGCCCACCTACAGCCCTCAGTGCTCAACTACAGCCCTAAGCACCCATCTAAAGCCCTAAGCGCCCACCTACAGCACTGAGCGACCAGCCACTGCCATACGCGCCCACCTACAGCCCTAAGCGCATACCTCCAGCCCTAAGCGCCCATCTACAGCTTTAATCGCCCACCTACAGCCCTAACGGCCCAACTACAGCCCTGAGCACACACCTACAGCCCTGAGCGCCCACCTACAGCCACAAGCGCCCACATACAGGCCTAAGCGACCACCTACAGCCCTAGGCGCCCAACTACAGCCCTAAGCGCCCACCCACAGCCCTAAGCGCCCACCAACAGACCTAAGCGCCCACCCACTGCCCTACGCGCCCACCTACAGCCCTACGCGCCCATCTACAGCCATAAGGGCCCACCTACAGCCCTAAGCGCCCACCTACAGCCCTAAGCGCCTACCTACAGCCCTAAGCGCCCACCTACATCCCTAACGGCCCACCTACAGCCCTAATCGCCCACCTACAGCCCTAAACGCCCACCTACAGCCCTGAGCGCCCACCTATAGCCCTAAGCGACCAACTAAAGACCTAAGCGACCATCTACTGCCCTAAGCGCACACCTACAGCCATAAGAGCCCACATACAGCCCAAAGCGCCCACCTACAGCCCTAGGCGCCCAACCACAGCCATAAGCGCCCATCTACAGCCCGAAGCGCCCACCTACAGCCCTAAGCGCCCACCTGCAGCCCTGAGCGCCCACCCACTGCCCTACGCGCCCACGTACATCCCTAAGCGACAACCTACAGCCCTAAGCGCCCACCTACAGCCCTAAGCGCCCACCTACAGCCCTAAGCGCCCACCTACAGCCCTAAGCGCCCACCTACAGCCCTAAGCGCCCAACTACAGCCCTAAGCACCCATCTACAGCCCTAAGCGCCCACCTAAAGCACTGAGCGCACACCTACAGCCCTAAACGCCCATCTACAGCCCTAAGCGACCAGCCACTGCCATAGGCGCCCACCTACAACCCTAAGCGCCCACCTACAGCCCTAAGCGCCCACCTACAGCCCTGAGCGCACAACTACAGGCCTAAGCGCACACCTACAGCCCTAACGGCCCACCTACAGCCCTGAGCGCACAACTACAGGCCTAAGCGCACACCTACAGCCCTAAGCGCCCACCTACAGCCATAAGCACCCACATACAGCCCTAAGTGCCCACCTACAGCCCTAGGCGCCCAACTACAGCCCTAAGCGCCCATCTACAGCCCTAAGCGCCCACCTACAGCACTGAGCGCCCACCTACAGCAATGAGCGGCCACCTACAGCCCTAAGCGCCCACCTACAGCCCTAAGCGCCCACCCACTGCCCTATGCGCCCACCTACAGCCCTAAGCGCCCACCCACTGCCCTACGCGCCCACCTACAGCCCTAAGCGCGCATCTACAGCCATAAAGGCCCACCTACAGCCCTAAGCGCCCACCTACACGCCTAAGCGACCACCTACAGCCCTAACAGCCCACCTACAGCCCTAACGGCCCACCTACAGCCCTAAGCGCACACCTACAGCCCTAAGCGCCCAGCTACAGCCCTAGGCTCCCAACTGCAGCCCTAAGCGCCCATCTACAGCCCGAAGCGCCCACCTACAGCCCTCAGCGCACACCTAGAGCAATAAGCGCCCACATACAGCCCAAAGCGCCCACCTACAGCCCTAGGCGCCCAACCACAGCCCTAAGCGCCCATCTACAGCCCGAAGCGCCCACCTAAAGCACTGAGCGCACACCTACAGCCCAAAACGCCCATCTACAGCCCTAAGCGACCAGCCACTGCCATACGCGCCCACCTACAGCCCTAAGCGCCCACCTACAGCCCTCAGCTCACACATACAGCCCTAAACGCCCACCTACAGCCCTAAACGCCCACCTACAGCCCTGAGCGCACACCTACAGCCCTAAGCGCCGAGCTACAGCCCTAGGCGCCCAACTACAGCCCAAAGCGCCCACCTAAAGCACTGAGCGCCCACCTACAGCCCTAAGCGCCCACCTACAGCCCTATGCGCCCACCTACAGCCCTAAGTGTCCACCTACAGCCCTCAGCGCCCACCGACAGCACTGGGCGCCCACCTACAACACTAAGCGCACTCCTACAGACCTGATCGCCCACCTACAACACTAAGCGCACTCCTACAGCCCTGCGCGCCCACCTACAGGTTTGAGCGCCCACCTACAGCCCGATGCGCCCACCTGCAGCCCTACAGGCCCACCTGCAGCCCTGAGTGCCCACCTACAGCCCTGAGCTCCCACATACAGCCCTAAGCGCACACCTACTGCCTTGAGCGCCCAGCTACAGCCCTCAGCCCTCACCTACAGCCCTAAGCGCCCACCGACAGCACTGAGCGCCCACCTACAGCCCTACGCGCACTCCTACAGACCTGAGCGCCCATCTGCAGCACTCAGCGCACACCTACAGCCCTAAGCGTCCACCTACAGCCCTAACCGCCCACCTACAGCCCTAAGCGCCCACCT
Source organism: Hydrolagus colliei (assembly GCA_035084275.1). Taxonomy (NCBI): domain Eukaryota; kingdom Metazoa; phylum Chordata; class Chondrichthyes; order Chimaeriformes; family Chimaeridae; genus Hydrolagus; species Hydrolagus colliei. The sequence goes on from JAYJKW010000361.1 coordinate 44,625, forward strand.
ATAGGCCTCAGCGCCCACCTACAGCCCTAAGCGCCCACCTACAGCCCTCAGCGCCCACCTACAGCCCTAAGCGCCCATCTACAGCCCTAAGCGCCCACCTACAGCCCTAAGCGTCCACCTACAGCCCTAAGCGCCCACCTACAGCCCTAAGCGCCCACCGACAGCACTAAGCGCACTCCTACAGACCTGAGCGCCCACCTACAGCCCTCGGCGCCTACCTACAGCCCTAACGGCCCACCTACAGCCCTAAACGCCCACCTACAGCCCTACAGGCCCACCTACAGCCCTGAGCTCCCACATACAGCCCTCAGCGCCCACCTACAGCCCTGAGCGCACACCGACAGCCTTAAGCGTCCACCTACAGCCCTAAGCGCCCACCTACTGCCCTAATCGCCCACCTACACGTCTGAGCGCCCTCGTACAGCCCTAGGCGCCCAACTACAGCCCGAAGCGCCCACCTGCAGCCCTAAGCGCCCACCTACAGCCCTCAGCGCCCACCTACAGCCCTGAGCGCACACCTACAGGCCTAAGCGCACACCTACAGCCCTAACGGCCCACCTACAGCCCTGAGCGCACAACTACAGGCCTAAGCGCACACCTACAGCCCTGAGCGCCCACCTACAGCCACAAGCGCCCACATATAGCCCTAAGCGACCACCTACAGCCCTAGGCGCCCAACTACAGCCCTAAGCGCCCACCCACAGCCCTAAGCGCCCACCCACAGCCCTAAGCGCCCACCAACAGACCTAAGCGCCCACCCACTGCCCTACGCGCCCACCTACAGCCCTACGCGCCCATCTACAGCCATAAGGGCCCACCTACAGCCCTAAGCGCCCACCTACAAACCTAAGCGCCTACCTACAGCCCTAAGCGCCCACCTACATCCCTAACGGCCCACCTACAGCCCTAATCGCCCACCTACAGCCCTAAACGCCCACCTACAGCCCTGAGCGCCCACCTATAGCCCTAAGCGACCAACTAAAGACCTAAGCGACCATCTACTGCCCTAAGCGCACACCTACAGCCATAAGCGCCCACATACAGACCAAAGCGCCCACCTACAGCCCTAGGCGCCCAACCACAGCCATAAGCGCCCATCTACAGCCCGAAGCGCCCACCTACAGCCCTAAGCGCCCACCTGCAGCCCTGAGCGCCCACCCACTGCCCTACGCGCCCACGTACATCCCTAAGCGACAACCTACAGCCCTAAGCGCCCACCTACAGCCCTAAGCGCCCACCTACAGCCCTAAGCGCCCACCTACAGCCCTAAGCGCCCACCTACAGCCCTAAGCGCCCAACTACAGCCCTAAGCACCCATCTACAGCCCTAAGCGCCCACCTAAAGCACTGAGCGCACACCTACAGCCCTAAACGCCCATCTACAGCCCTAAGCGACCAGCCACTGCCATAGGCGCCCACCTACAACCCTAAGCGCCCACCTACAGCCCTAAGCGCCCACCTACAGCCCTGAGCGCACAACTACAGGCCTACGCGCACACCTACAGCCCTAACGGCCCACCTACAGCCCTGAGCGCACAACTACAGGCCTAAGCGCACACCTACAGCCCTAAGCGCCCACCTACAGCCATAAGCACCCACATACAGCCCTAAGTGCCCACCTACAGCCCTAGGCGCCCAACTACAGCCCTAAGCGCCCACCTACAGCCCTAAGCGCCCATCTACAGCCCTAATCGCCCACCTACAGCACTGAGCGCCCACCTACAGCAATGAGCGGCCACCTACAGCCCTAAGCGCCCACCTACAGCCCTAAGCGCCCACCCACTGCCCTATGCGCCCACCTACAGCCCTAAGCGCCCACCCACTGCCCTACGCGCCCACCTACAGCCCTAAGCGCGCATCTACAGCCATAAAGGCCCACCTACAGCCCTAAGCGCCCACCTACACGCCTAAGCGACCACCTACAGCCCTAACAGCCCACCTACAGCCCTAACGGCCCACCTACAGCCCTAAGCGCACACCTACAGCCCTAGGCGCACAGCTACAGCCCTAGGCGCCCAACTACAGCCCTAAGCGCCCACCTACAGCCCTCAGCGCACACCTAGAGCAATAAGCGCCCACATACAGCCCAAAGCGCCCACCTACAGCCCTAGGCGCCCAACCACAGCCCTAAGCGCCCATCTACAGCCCGAAGCGCCCACCTAAAGCACTGAGCGCACACCTACAGCCCAAAACGCCCATCTACAGCCCTAAGCGACCAGCCACTGCCATACGCGCCCACCTACAGCCCTAAGCGCCCAGCTACAGCCCTCAGCTCACACATACAGCCCTAAACGCCCACCTACAGCCCTAAACGCCCACCTACAGCCCTGAGCGCACACCTACAGCCCTAAGCGCCGAGCTACAGCCCTAGGCGCCCAACTACAGCCCAAAGCGCCCACCTAAAGCACTGAGCGCCCACCTACAGCCCTAAGCGCCCACCTACAGCCCTATGCGCCCACCTACAGCCCTAAGTGTCCACCTACAGCCCTCAGCGCCCACCGACAGCACTGGGCGCCCACCTACAACACTAAGCGCACTCCTACAGACCTGATCGCCCACCTACAACACTAAGCGCACTCCTACAGCCCTGCGCGCCCACCTACAGGTTTGAGCGCCCACCTACAGCCCGATGCGCCCACCTGCAGCCCTACAGGCCCACCTGCAGCCCTGAGTGCCCACCTACAGCCCTGAGCTCCCACATACAGCCCTAAGCGCACACCTACTGCCTTGAGCGCCCAGCTACAGCCCTCAGCCCTCACCTACAGCCCTAAGCGCCCACCGACAGCACTGAGCGCCCACCTACAGCCCTACGCGCACTCCTACAGAACTGAGCGCCCATCTGCAGCACTCAGCGCACACCTACAGCCCTAAGCGTCCACCTACAGCCCTAACCGCCCACCTACAGCCCTAGGCGCCCACCTATAGCCCTCAGCGCCCACCTACAGCCCTAGGCGCACAGCTACAGCCCTAGGCGCCCAACTACAGCCCTAAGCGCCCAACTACAGCCCTAACCGCCCACCTACAGCCCTAAGCGCCCACCTACAGCCCTAAGCGCCCACCGACAGCACTAAGCGCACTCCTACAGACCTGAGCGACCACCAACAGCCCTCGGCGCCTACCTACAGCCCTAACGGCCCACCTACAGCCCTAAACGCCCACCTACAGCCCTACAGGCCCACCTACAGCCCTGAGCTCCCACATACAGCCCTCAGCGCCCACCTACAGCCCTGAGCGCACACCGACAGCCTTAAGCGTCCACCTACAGCCCTAAGCGCCCACCTACTGCCCTAATCGCCCACCTACACGTCTGAGCGCCCTCGTACAGCCCTAGGCGCCCAACTACTGCCCGAAGCGCCCACCTACAGCCCTAAGCGCCCACCTACAGCCCTCAGCGCCCACCTACAGCCCTAAGCGCCCATCTACAGCCCTATGCGCCCACCTACAGCCCTAAGCGTCCACCTACAGCGCTAAGCGCCCACCTACAGCCATAAGCGCCCACCGACAGCACTAAGCGCACTCCTACAGACCTGAGCGCCCACCTACAGCACTGAGCGCCCGCCTACAGACCTGAGCGCCCACCTACAGCCCAAAGCGCCCACCTACAGCCCTAGGCGCCCAACTACAGCCCGAATCGCCCACCTACAGCACTGAGCGCCCAACTACAGCACTGAGCACCCACCTACAGCCCTAAGCGACCACCTAAAGCCCTAAGCGCCCACCCACAGCCCTAAGCGCCCACCCACTGCCCTAACGGCCCACCTACAGCCCTGAGCGCCCAACTACAGCCCTAAGCGCCCACCCACAGCCCTAAGCGCCCATCTACTGCCCTAAGCGCCCACCTACAGCACTGAGCGCACACCTACAGCACTGAGCGCACACCTACAGCACTGAGCGCACACCTACAGCCCTAAGCTCCCACCTACAGCCCTACGTGCCCATCTACAGCCATAAGCGCCCACCTACAGCCCTAAGCGCCCACCTACAGCCCTACGTGCCCATCTACAGCCATAAGCGCCCACCTACAGCCCTAGGCGCCCACCCACTGCCCTACGCGCCCATCTACAGCCCTAAGCGCGCATCTACAGCCATAAAGGCCCACCTACAGCCCTAAGCGCCCACCTACACGCCTAACCGACCACCTACAGCCCTAACAGCCCACCTACAGCCCTAACGGCCCACCTACAGCCCGAAGCGCCCACCTACAGCCCTCAGCTCACACCTAGAGCAATAAGCGCCCACATACAGCCCAAAGCGCCCACCTACAGCGCTAGGCGCCCAACCACAGCCCTAAGCGCCGATCTACAGCTCGAAGCGCCCACCCACTGCCCTACGAGCCCACCTACAGCCCTAAGCGCCCACCCACTGCCCTACGAGCCCACGTACAGCCCTAAGCGACCACCTACAGCCCTAAGCGCCCACCTACAGCCCTAACCACCCACCTACAGCCCTAAGCGCCCACCTACAGCACTAAGCGCCCAACTACAGCCCTAAGCACCCATCTACAGCCCTAAGCGCCCACCTAAAGCACTGAGTGCACACCTACAGCCCTAAACGCCCATCTACAGCCCTAAGTGACCAGCCACTTCCATACGCGCCCACCTACAGCCCTAAGCGCCCACCTACAGCCCTAAGCGCCCACCTACAGCCCTAACGGCCCACCTACAGCCCTGAGCGCACACCTACAGCCCTAAGCGCCCACCTACTGCCCTACGCGCCCACTTACTGCCTTGAGCGCCCACCTACAGCCCTCAGCGCACACCTACAGCCATAAGCGCCCAAATACAGCCCAAAGCGCCCACCTACAGCCCTAGGCGCCCAACCACGGCCCTAAGCGCCCACCTACAGCCCTCAGCGCCCACCCACTGCCCTACGAGCCCACGTACAGCCCTAAGCGACCACCTACAGGCCTAAGCACCCATCTACAGCCCTAAGCGCCCACCTACAGCCCTAAGCGCCCAACTACAGACCTCAGCGCCCACCTAAAGCACTGAGCGCATACCTACAGCCCAAAACGCCCATCTACAGCCCTAAGCGACCAGCCACTGCCATACGCGCCCACCTACAGCCCTAAGCGCCCATCTACAGCCGTAAGCGCCCACCTACAGCCCTGAGCGCACACCTACAGCCCTAAGCGCCCACCTACAGCCATAAGCGCCCACATACAGCCCTAAGCGCCCACCTACATCCCTAGGCGACCAACTACAGCCCTAAGCGCCCACCTACAGCCCTAAGCGCCCATCTACAGCCCTATGCGCCCACCTACAGCACTGAGCGCCCGCCTACAGCAATGAGCGGCCACCTACAGCCCTAAGCGCCCACCCACTGCCCTACGCGCCAATCTACAGCCCTAAGCGCCCATCTACAGCCATAAAGGCCCACCTACAGCCCTAAGCGCCCACCTACACGCCTAACCGACAACCTACAGCCCTAAGCGCCCACCTACAGCCCTAACGGCCCACCTACAGCCCTAAACGCCCACCTACAGCCCTAAACGCCCACCTACAGCCCTAAACGCCCACCTACAGCCCTAAGCGACCACCTACAGCCCTAACGGCCCACCTACAGCGCTAAGCGCCCACCTACAGCCCTAAGCGCCCACCTACAGCCCGAAGCGCCCACCTACAGCCATAATCGCCCACATACAGCCCAAAGCGCCCACCTACAGCCCTAGGCGCCCAAACACAGCCCTAAGCGCCCATCTACAGCCCGAAGCGCCCAAGTACAGTCCTAAGCGCCCACCTACAGCCCTAAGCGCCCACCCACTGCCCTACGAGCCCACGTACAGCCCTAAGCGACCACCTACAGGCCTAAGCGCCCATCTACAGCCCTAAGCGCCCAACTACAGCTCTAAGCACCCACCTACAGCCCTAAGCGCCCACCTAAAGCACTAAGCGCATACCTACAGCCCAAAACGCCCATCTACAGCCCTAAGCGACCAGCCACTGCCATACGCGCCCACCTACAGCCCTAAGCGCCCACCTACAGCCCTAAGCGCCCATCTACAGCCGTAAGCGCCCACCTACAGCCCTAAGCGCCCACCTACAGCCCTAACGGCCGACCTACAGCCCTTAGCGCCCACCTACAGCCATAAGCGCCCACATACAGCCCTAAGCGCCCACCTACATCCCTAGGCGCCCACCTACAGCACTGAGCGCCCACCTACAGCAATGAGCGGCCACCTACAGCCCTAAGCGCCCACCTACAACCCTAAGCGCCCACCCACTGCCCTACGCGCCCACCTACAGCCCTAAGCGCCCATCTACAGCCATAAAGGCCCACCTACAGCCCTAAACGCCCACCTACAGACCTAAACGCCCACCTACAGCCCTGAGCGCCCACCTACAGCCCTAAGCACCCACCTACAGACCTGAGCGCCCACCTACAGACCTAGGCGCCCACTTACAGCCCTAAGCACCCACCTACAGACCTGAGCGCCCACCTACACGTCTGAGCGCCCTCGTACAGCCCTAATCGCCCACCTAAAGCCCACAGCGCCCACCTACAGTCCTAAGCGCCCACCTAAAGCCCACAGCGCCCACCTACAGTCCTAAGCGCCTACCTAAAGCCCACAGCGCCCACCTACACTCCTAAGCGCCCACCTACAGCACTATGCGCCCAACTACAGCCCTGAGCGCCCACCTATAAAGCGCCCACCTATAAAGCGCCCACCTGCAGCCCTAAGCGCTGATCTACAGCCCTCAGCGCCCACGTACAGCTATGAGCACCCTCCTGCAACACTAAGCGCCCACCTACAGCCCTGAGCGCCCAAATACGGCCCTGATCGCCCACTTACAGCCCTACGCGCCCACCTACGCGCCCATCTACTGCCCTGAGCGCCCACCTACAGCAATGAGCGCCCAAATACGGCCCTTATTGCCCACCTACAGCCCTAATCGCCCACCTACAGCCCTACGCGCCCACCTAAGCGCCCATCTACAGCCCTGAGCGCCCACCTACAGCCCTAAGCGCCCACCTACAGCCCTAAGCGCCCACCTACAGCCCTAAGCGCCCATCTACAGCCTTAAGCGCCCACCTGCAGCCCTAAGCGACCGCCTACAGCCCTGAGTGCCCACCTACAGCCCTGAATGCCAACTAAAGCCCTGAACGCCAACTAAAGCCCTAACCGCCCACCTGCACCTCTGAGCGCCCTCGTACAGCCCTGAGCGCCCACCTACAGCCCTAAGCGCCCAACTACAGCCCTAGTCGCCCACCTGCAGGCGTGAGCACCCACCTACAGCCCTAAGCGCCCACCTTCAGCCCTGAGCGCACACCTACAAACCTAAGCGCGCACCTACAGCCCTAAGCGACCAACTACAGCCCTGAGCGCACACCTACAAACCTAAGCGCGCACCTACAGCCCTAAGCGACCACCTACAGCCCTAAGCGACCACCTAAAGCACTGAGCGCCCACCCGCAGCCCTAAGCGCACACCTACAGCTCTATGCGCCCACCTACAGGACTAATCGCCCACCTACAGCCCTGAGCGCCCTCCTACATCCCTAAGTGCGCACCTAAAGCACTAGGCGCCCACCTACAGCCCTAAGCGCCCACTGTACAGCACTCAGCGCCCACCTACAGCCGTAAGCGCCCACCGACAGCCCTGAGCGCCCACCTAAAGCCCTAACCGCCCACCTACAGCCCGAAGCGCCCACCTCCAGCCCTAAGCGCCAACCTACAGCCCTAAGCGCCCACCTACAGCCCTAAGCGGCCACCTAAAGTACAAGGCGCCCACCTACAGCCCTAAGCGCCCACCTACAGCCCTGAGCGCCCACCTACAGCCCTAAGCGGCCACCTAAAGTACAAGGCGCCCACCTACAGCCCTAATCGACCACCTACAGCCCTCAGCGCCCACCTACAGCCCTCAGCGCCCATCTACAGCCCTATGCGCCCACCTACAGCCCTAAGCGTCCACCTACAGCCCTCAGCGCCCACCGACAGCACTGAGCGCCCACCTACAGCACTAAGCGCACTCCTACAGATCTGAGCGCCCATCTACAGCCCTAATCAACCACCTACAGCCCTAAGCGCACACCTACTGCCCTAAGCGCCCACCTACTGCCCTGAGCGCCCACCTACTGCCCTGAGCGCCCACCTACAGCCCTCAGCGCACACCTACAGCCATAAGCGCCCATCTACAGCCCGAAGCGCCCACCTACAGCACTGAGCGCACAACTACAGCCCTAAGCGCCCATCTACAGCCCTAAGCGACCACCTAAAGCCCTAAGCGCCCACCCACAGCCCTAAGCGCCCACCCACTGCCCTATGCGCCCACCTACAGCACTAAGCGACCACCTACAGCCCTAAGCGCCCATCTACAGCCCGAAGCGCCCACCTACAACCCTAAGCGCCCACCTACAGCCCTAAGCGCTCAACTACAGCCCTAAGCGCCCACCCACAGCCCTAAGCGCCCACCTACAGCACTGAGCGCACACCTACAGCCCTAAGCGCCCATCTACAGCCCTAAGCGACCAGCCACTGCCATACGCGCCCACCTACAGCCCTAAGCGCATACCTACAGCCCTAAGCGCCCATCTACAGCTTTAAGCGCCCACCTACAGCCCTAAGCGCCCACCTACAGCCCGAAGCGCACATCTACAGCCCTAACGGCCCACCTACAGCCCTGAGGGCCCACATACAGCCCTAAGCGACCACCTACAGCCCTAGGCGCCCAACTACAGCCCGAAGCGCCCACCCACAGCCCTAAGCGCCCATCTACAGCCCTAAGCGCCCACCTACAGCACTGAGCGCCCACCAACAGCCCTAAGCGCCCACCCACTGCCCTACGCGCCCACCTACAGCCCTACGCGCCCATCTACAGCCATAAGCGCCCACCTACAGCACTAAGCGCCCACCCACTGCCCTACGCGCCCACCTGCAGCCCTAAGCGCCCACGTACAACACTAAGCGCCCACCTACAGCCCTCAGCGCCCACCTAGAGGCCATGAACTCACATCTGCATCCCTGAGCGCACACCTACAGCCCTAAGCGCCCACCTACAGCCATAAGCGCCCACCCACTGCCCTACGCGCCCACCTACAGCCCTACGCGCCCACCTACAGCCCTAAGCGCCCATCTACAGCCCTAAGCGCCCACCTACAGCACTGAGCGCCCACTCACTGCCCTACTCGCCCACCTACAGACCTACTCGCCCACCTGCAACCCTAAGCGCCCATCTACAGCCATAAGCGCCCACCTACAGCCATAAGCGCCCACCCACTGCCCTACGCGCCCACCTACAGCCCTAAGCGCCCATCTACAGCCCTAAGCGCCCACCTACAGCACTGGGCGCCCACCCACTGCCCTACTCGCCCACCTACAGACCTACTCGCCCACCTACAACCCTAAGCGCCCATCTACAGCCATAAGCGCCCACCTACAGCCCTAAGCGCCCACCTACAGCCCTAAACGCCCACCTACAGCCCTAAGCGCCCGCCTGCAGCCCTGGGCGCCCAAATACAGCACTAAACGCCCACCTACAGCCCTAGGCGCCCAACTACAGCCCTAAGCGCCCACCTACAGCCCTAAGCGCCCATCTACAGCCCGAAGCGCCCAACTACAGCATTGAGCGCCCAACTACAGCCCTAAGCGCCCACCTACAGCCCTAAGCGACCACCTAAAGCCCTAAGCGCCCACCCACAGCCCTAAGCGCCCACGCACTGCCCTACGCGCCCACCTACAGCACTAAGCGACCACCTACAGCCCTAAGTGCCCATCTACAGCCCGAAGCGCCCACCTACAGCCCTAAGCGCCCACCTACAGCCCTCAGTGCTCAACTACAGCCCTAAGCACCCATCTAAAGCCCTAAGCGCCCACCTACAGCACTGAGCGACCAGCCACTGCCAAACGCGCCCACCTACAGCACTAAGCGCATACCTCCAGCCCTAAGCGCCCATCTACAGCTTTAAGCGCCCACCTACAGCCCTAAGGGCCCACCTACAGCCCTGAGCGCCCACCTACAGCCACAAGCGCCCACATACAGCCCTAAGCGACCACCTACAGCCCTAGGCGCCCAACTACAGCCCTAAGCGCCCACCCACAGCCCTAAGCGCCCACCCACTGCCCTACGCGCCCACCTACAGCCCTACGCGCCCATCTACAGCCATAAGGGCCCACCTACAGCCCTAAGCGCCCACCTACAGCCCTAAGCGCCTACCTACAGCCCTAAGCGCCCACCTACATCCCTAACGGCCCACCTACAGCCCTAATCGCCCACCTACAGCCCTAAACGCCCACCTACAGCCCTGAGCGCCCACCTATAGCCCTACGCGACCACCTAAAGACCTAAGCGACCATCTACTGCCCTAAGCGCACACCTACAGCCATAAGCGCCCACATACAGCCCAAAGCGCCCACCTGCAGCCCTGAGCGCCCACCCACTGCCCTACGCGCCCACGTACATCCCTAAGCGACAACCTACAGGCCTAAGCGCCCACCTACAGCCCTAAGCGCCCACCTAAAGTACAAGGCGCCCACCTACAGCCCTAATCGACCACCTACAGCCCTCAGCGCCCACCTACAGCCCTCAGCGCCCATCTACAGCCCTATGCGCCCACCTACAGCCCTAAGCGTCCACCTACAGCCCTCAGCGCCCACCGACAGCACTGAGCGCCCACCTACAGCACTAAGCGCACTCCTACAGATCTGAGCGCCCATCTACAGCCCTAATCAACCACCTACAGCCCTAAGCGCACACCTACTGCCCTAAGCGCCCACCTACTGCCCTGAGCGCCCACCTACTGCCCTGAGCGCCAACCTACAGCCCTCAGCGCACACCTACAGCCATAAGCGCCCACATACAGCCCAAAGCGCCCACCTGCAGCCCTGAGCGCCCACCCACTGCCCTACGCGCCCACGTACATCCCTAAGCGACAACCTACAGGCCTAAGCGCCCACCTACAGCCCTAAGCGCCCACCTAAAGTACAAGGCGCCCACCTACAGCCCTAATCGACCACCTACAGCCCTCAGCGCCCACCTACAGCCCTCAGCGCCCATCTACAGCCCTATGCGCCCACCTACAGCCCTAAGCGTCCACCTACAGCCCTCAGCGCCCACCGACAGCACTGAGCGCCCACCTACAGCACTAAGCGCACTCCTACAGATCTGAGCGCCCATCTACAGCCCTAATCAACCACCTACAGCCCTAAGCGCACACCTACTGCCCTAAGCGCCCACCTACTGCCCTGAGCGCCCACCTACTGCCCTGAGCGCCAACCTACAGCCCTCAGCGCACACCTACAGCCATAAGCGCCCATCTACAGCCCGAAGCGCCCACCTACAGCACTGAGCGCACAACTACAGCCCTAAGCGCCCACCTACAGCCCTAAGCGACCACCTAAAGCCCTAAGCGCCCACCCACAGCCCTAAGCGCCCACCCACTGCCCTATGCGCCCACCTACAGCACTAAGCGACCACCTACAGCCCTAAGCGCCCATCTACAGCCCGAAGCGCCCACCTACAACCCTAAGCGCCCAACTACAGCCCTAAGCGCTCAACTACAGCCCTAAGCGCCCACCCACAGCCCTAAGCGCCCACCTACAGCACTGAGCGCACACCTACAGCCCTAAGCGCCCATCTACAGCCCTAAGCGACCAGCCACTGCCATACGCGCCCACCTACAGCCCTAAGCGCATACCTACAGCCCTAAGCGCCCATCTACAGCTTTAAGCGCCCACCTACAGCCCTAAGCGCCCACTTACAGCCCGAAGCGCACATCTACAGCCCTAACGGCCCACCTACAGCCCTGAGGGCCCACAAAGAGCCCTAAGCGACCACCTACAGCCCTAGGCGCCCAACTACAGCCCGAAGCGCCCACCCACAGCCCTAAGCGCACATCTACAGCCCTAAGCGCCCACCTACAGCACTGAGCGCCCACCTACAGCCCTAAGCGCCCACCAACAGCCCTAAGCGCCCACCCACTGCCCTACGCGCCCACCTACAGCCCTACGCGCCCATCTACAGCCATAAGCGCCCACCTACAGCACTAAGCGCCCACCCACTGCCCTACGCGCCCACCTGCAGCCCTAAGCGCCCACCTACAACACTAAGCGCCCACCTACAGCCCTCAGCGCCCACCTAGAGGCCATGAACTCACATCTGCATCCCTGAGCGCACACCTACAGCCCTAAGCGCCCACCTACAGCCATAAGCGCCCACCCACTGCCCTACGCGCCCACCTACAGCCCTACGCGCCCACCTACAGCCCTAAGCGCCCATCTACAGCCCTAAGCGCCCACCTACAGCACTGAGCGCCCACTCACTGCCCTACTCGCCCACCTACAGACCTACTCGCCCACCTACAACCCTAAGCGCCCATCTACAGCCATAAGCGCCCACCTACAGCCATAAGCGCCCACCCACTGCCCTACGCGCCCACCTACAGCCCTAAGCGCCCATCTACAGCCCTAAGCGCCCACCTACAGCCCTAAGCGCCCACCTACAGCCCTAAACGCCCACCTACAGCCCTAAGCGCCCGCCTGCAGCCCTGGGCGCCCAAATACAGCACTAAGCGCCCACCTACAGCCCTAGGCGCCCAACTACAGCCCTAAGCGCCCACCTACAGCCCTAAGCGCCCATCTACAGCCCGAAGCGCCCAACTACAGCATTGAGCGCCCAACTACAGCCCTAAGCGCCCACCTACAGCCCTAAGCGACCACCTAAAGCCCTAAGCGCCCACCCACAGCCCTAAGCGCCCACGCACTGCCCTACGCGCCCACCTACAGCACTAAGCGACCACCTACAGCCCTAAGTGCCCATCTACAGCCCGAAGCGCCCACCTACAGCCCTAAGCGCCCACCTACAGCCCTAAGCGACCACCTAAAGCCCTAAGCGCCCACCCACAGCCCTAAGCGCCCACGCACTGCCCTACGCGCCCACCTACAGCACTAAGCGACCACCTACAGCCCTAAGTGCCCATCTACAGCCCGAAGCGCCCACCTACAGCCCTAAGCGCCCACCTACAGCCCTCAGTGCTCAACTACAGCCCTAAGCACCCATCTAAAGCCCTAAGCGCCCACCTACAGCACTGAGCGACCAGCCACTGCCATACGCGCCCACCTACATCCATAAACGCCCACCAACAGCCCTAAGCGCCCACCCACTGCCCTACGCGCCCACCTACAGCCCTACGCGCCCATCTACAGCCATAAGGGCCCACCTACAGCCCTAAGCGCCCACCTACAGCCCTAAGCGCCTACCTACAGCCCTAAGCGCCCACCTACATCCCTAACGGCCCACCTACAGCCCTAATCGCCCACCTACAGCCCTAAACGCCCACCTACAGCCCTGAGCGCCCACCTATAGCCCTAAGCGACCACCTAAAGACCTAAGCGACCATCTACTGCCCTAAGCGCACACCTACAGCCATAAGCGCCCACATACAGCCCAAAGCGCCCACCTGCAGCCCTGAGCGCCCACCCACTGCCCTACGCGCCCACGTACATCCCTAAGCGACAACCTACAGCCCTAAGCGCCCACCTACAGCCCTAAGCGCCCACCTACAGCCCTAAGCGCCCACCTACAGCCCTAAGCGCCCACCTACAGCCCTAAGCGCCCACCTAAAGCACTGAGCGCACACCTACAGCCCTAAACGCCCATCTACAGCCCTAAGCGACCAGCCACTGCCATAGGCGCCCACCTACAGCCCTAAGCGCCCACCTACAGCACTGAGCGACCAGCCACTGCCATACGCGCCCACCTACATCCATAAACGCCCACCAACAGCCCTAAGCGCCCACCCACTGCCCTACTCGCCCACCTACAGCCCTACGCGCCCATCTACAGCCATAAGGGCCCACCTACAGCCCTAAGCGCCCACCTACAGCCCTAAGCGCCTACCTACAGCCCTAAGCGCCCACCTACATCCCTAACGGCCCACCTACAGCCCTAATCGCCCACCTACAGCCCTAAACGCCCACCTACAGCCCTGACCGCCCACCTATAGCCCTAAGCGACCACCTAAAGACCTAAGCGACCATCTACTGCCCTAAGCGCACACCTACAGCCATAAGCGCCCACATACAGCCCAAAGCGCCCACCTGCAGCCCTGAGCGCCCACCCACTGCCCTACGCGCCCACGTACATCCCTAAGCGACAACCTACAGCCCTAAGCGCCCACCTACAGCCCTAAGCGCCCACCTACAGCCCTAAGCGCCCACCTACAGCCCTAAGCGCCCACCTACAGCCCTAAGCGCCCACCTAAAGCACTGAGCGCACACCTACAGCCCTAAACGCCCATCTACAGCCCTAAGCGACCAGCCACTGCCATAGGCGCCCACCTACAGCCCTAAGCGCCCATCTACAGCCGTAGGCGCCCACCTACAGCCCTAACGGCCCACCTACAGCCCTGAGCGCACATCTACAGGCCTAAGCGCACACCTACAGCCCTAAGCGCCCACCTACAGCCATAAGCACCCACATACAGCCCTAAGTGCCCACCTACAGCCCTAGGCGCCCAACTACAGCCCTAAGCGCCCACCTACAGCCCTAAGCGACCATCTATAGCCCTAAGCGCCCACCCACTGCCCTATGCGCCCACCTACAGCCCTAAGCGCCCATCTACATCCATAAACGCCCACCTACAGCCCTAAGCGCCCACCCACTGCCCTACGCGCCCATCTACAGCCCTAAGCGCGCATCTACAGCCATAAAGGCCCACCTACAGCCCGAAGCGCCCACCTACAGCCCTCAGCGCACACCTAGAGCAATAAGCGCCCACATACAGCCCAAAGCGCCCACCTACAGCCCTAGGCGCCCAACCACAGCCCTAAGCGCCCATCTACAGCCCGAAGCGCCCACCCACTGCCCTACGAGCCCACGTACAGCCCTAAGCGACCACCTACAGCCCTAAGCGCCCACCTACAGCCCTAACCACCCACCTACAGCCCTAAGCGCCCACCTACAGCACTAAGCGCCCAACTACAGCCCTAAGCACCCATCTACAGCCCTAAGCGCCCACCTAAAGCACTGAGTGCACACCTACAGCCCTAAACGCCCATCTACAGCCCTAAGTGACCAGCCACTTCCATACGCGCCCACCTACAGCCCTAAGCGCCCACCTACAGCCATAAGCGCCCACCCACTGCCCTACGCGCCCACCTACAGCCCTACGCGCCCACCTACAGCCCTAAGCGCCCATCTACAGCCCTAAGCGCCCACCTACAGCACTGAGCGCCCACCCACTGCCCTACTCGCCCACCTACAGACCTACTCGCCCACCTACAACCCTAAGCGCCCATCTACAGCCATAAGCGCCCACCTACAGCCCTAAGCGCCCACCTACAGCCCTAAACGCCCACCTACAGCCCTAAGCGCCCGCCTGCAGCCCTGGGCGCCCAAATAGAGCCCTAAGCGCCCACCTACAGCCCTAAGCGCCCAACTACAGCATTGAGCGCCCAACTACAGCCCTAAGCGCCCACCTACAACCCTAAGCGACCACCTAAAGCCCTAAGCGCCCACCCACAACCCTAAGCGCCCACCCACTGCCCTACGCGCCCACCTACAGCACTAAGCGACCACCTACAGCCCTAAGTGCCCACCTACAGCCCTAAGCGCCCACCTACAGCCCTCAGTGCTCAACTACAACCCTAAGCACCCATCTAAAGCCCTAAGCGCCCACCTACAGCACAGAGCGACCAGCCACTGCCATACACGCCCACCTACAGCCCTAAGCGCATACCTCCAGCCCTAAGCGCCCATCTACAGCTTTAAGCGCCCACCTACAGCCCTAACGGCCCAACTACAGCCCTGAGCGCCCACCTACAGCCTCAAGCGCCCACATACAGCCCTAAGCGACCACCTACAGCCCTAGGCGCCCAACCACAGCCATAAGCGCCCACCCACTGCCCTACGCGCCCACGTACATCCCTAAGCGACAACCTACAGGCCTAAGCGCCCATCTACAGCCCTAAGCGCCCACCTACAGCCCTAAGCGCCCACCTACAGCCCTAAACGCCCAACTACAGCCCTAAGCACCCATCTACAGCCCTAAGCGCCCACCTAAAGCACTGAGCGCACACCTACAGCCCTAAACGCCCATCTACAGCCCTAAGCGACCAGCCACTGCCATAGGCGCCCACCTACAGCCCTAAGCGCCCACCTACAGCCCTAAGCGCCCATCTACAGCCGTAGGCGCCCACCTACAGCCCTAACGGCCCACCTACAGCCCTGAGCGCACAACTACAGGCCTAAGCGCACACCTACAGCCCTAAGCGCCCACCTACAGCCATAAGCACCCACATACAGCCCTAAGTGCCCACCTACAGCCCTAGGCGCCCAACTACAGCCCTAAGCGCCCATCTACAGCCCTAAGCGCCCACCTACAGCACTGAGCGCCCACCTGCAGCAATGAGCGGCCACCTACAGCCCTAAGCGCCCACCTACAGCCCTAAGCGCCCACCCACTGCCCTATGCGCCCACCTACAGCCCTAAGCGCCCATCTACATCCATAAACGCCCACCTACAGCCCTAAGCGCCCACCCACTGCCCTACGCGCCCACCTACAGCCCTAAGCGCGCATCTACAGCCATAAAGGCCCACCTACAGCCCTAAGCGCCCACCTACACGCCTAAGCGACCACCTACAGCCCTAACAGCCCACCTACAGCCCTAAGCGCACACCTACAGCCCTAAGTGCCCAGCTACAGCCCTAGGCGCCCAACTACAGCCCTAAGCGCCCATCTACAGCCCGAAGCGCCCACCCACTGCCCTACGAGCCCACCTACAGCCCTAAGCGCCCACCCACTGCCCTACGAGCCCACGTACAGCCCTAATCGACCACCTACAGCCCTAAGCGCCCACCTACAGCCCTAACCACCCACCTACAGCCCTAAGCGCCCACCTACAGCACTAAGCGCCCAACTACAGCCCTAAGCACCCATCTACAGCCCTAAGCGCCCACCTAAAGCACTGAGTGCACACCTACAGCCCTAAACGCCCATCTACAGCCCTAAGTGACCAGCCACTTCCATACGCGCCCACCTACAGCCCTAAGCGCCCACCTACAGCCGTAAGCGCCCACCTACAGCCCTAGGCGCCCAAATACAGCACTAAGCGCCCACCTACAGCCCGAAGCGCCCAACTACAGCATTGAGCGCCCAACTACAGCCCTAAGCGCCCACCTAAAGCCCTAAGCGCCCACCCACAGCCCTAAGCGCCCACCCACTGCCCTACGCGCCCACCTACAGCAGTAAGTGACCACCTACAGCCCTAAGTGCCCATCTACAGCCCGAAGCGCCCACCTACAGCACTAAGCGCCCACCTACAGCCCTCAGTGCTCAACTACAGCCCTAAGCACCCATCTAAAGCCCTAAGCGCCCACCTACAGCACTGAGCGACCAGCCACTGCCATACGCGCCCACCTACAGCCCTAAGCGCATACCTCCAGCCCTAAGCGCCCATCTACAGCTTTAAGCGCCCACCTACAGCCCTAAGGGCCCACCTACAGCCCTAACGGCCCAACTACAGCCCTGAGCACACACCTACAGCCCTGAGCGCCCACCTACAGCCACAAGCGCCCACATACAGCCCTAAGCGACCACCTACAGCCCTAGGCGCCCAACTACAGCCCTAAGCGCCCACCCACAGCCCTAAGCGCCCACCCACAGCCCTAAGCGCCCACCAACAGACCTAAGCGCCCACCTACAGCCCTAAGCGCCTACCTACAGCCCTAAGCGCCCACCTACATCCCTAACGGCCCACCTACAGCCCTAATCGCCCACCTACAGCCCTAAACGCCCACCTACAGCCCTGAGCGCCCACCTATAGCCCTAAGCGACCAACTAAAGACCTAAGCGACCATCTACTGCCCTAAGCGCACACCTACAGCCATTAGCGCCCACATACAGCCCAAAGCGCCCACCTACAGCCCTAGGCGCCCAACCACAGCCATAAGCGCCCATCTACAGCCCGAAGCGCCCACCTACAGCCCTAAGCGCCCACCTGCAGCCCTGAGCGCCCACCCACTGCCCTACGCGCCCACGTACATCCCTAAGCGACAACCTACAGCCCTAAGCGCCCACCTACAGCCCTAAGCGCCCACCTACAGCCCTAAGCGCCCACCTACAGCCCTAAGCGCCCACCTACAGCCCTAAGCGCCCAACTACAGCCCTAAGCACCCATCTACAGCCCTAAGCGCCCACCTAAAGCACTGAGCGCACACCTACAGCCCTAAACGCCCATCTACAGCCCTAAGCGACCAGCCACTGCCATAGGCGCCCACCTACAACCCTAAGCGCCCACCTACAGCCCTAAGCGCCCACCTACAGCCCTGAGCGCACAACTACAGGCCTAAGCGCACACCTACAGCCCTAACGGCCCACCTACAGCCCTGAGCGCACAACTACAGGCCTAAGCGCACACCTACAGCCCTAAGCGCCCACCTACAGCCATAAGCACCCACATACAGCCCTAAGTGCCCACCTACAGCCCTAGGCGCCCAACTACAGCCCTAAGCGCCCACCTACAGCCCTAAGCGCCCATCTACAGCCCTAAGCGCCCACCTACAGCACTGAGCGCCCACCTACAGCAATGGGCGGCCACCTACAGCCCTAAGCGCCCACCTACAGCCCTAAGCGCCCACCCACTGCCCTATGCGCCCACCTACAGCCCTAAGCGCCCACCCACTGCCCTACGCGCCCACCTACAGCCCTAAGCGCGCATCTACAGCCATAAAGGCCCACCTACAGCCCTAAGCGCCCACCTACACGCCTAAGCGACCACCTACAGCCCTAACAGCCCACCTACAGCCCTAACGGCCCACCTACAGCCCTAAGCGCACACCTACAGCCCTAAGCGCCCAGCTACAGCCCTAGGCGCCCCACTACAGCCCGAAGCGCCCATCTACAGCCCGAAGCGCCCACCTACAGCCCTCAGCGCACACCTAGAGCAATAAGCGCCCACATACAGCCCAAAGCGCCCACCTACAGCCCTAGGCGCCCAACCACAGCCCTAAGAGCCCATCTACAGCCCGAAGCGCCCACCTAAAGCACTGAGCGCACACTTACAGCCCAAAACGCCCATCTACAGCCCTAAGCGACCAGCCACTGCCATACGCGCCCACCTACAGCCCTAAGCGCCCACCTACAGCCCTCAGCTCACACATACAGCCCTAAACGCCCACCTACAGCCCTAAACGCCCACCTACAGCCCTGAGCGCACACCTACAGCCCTAAGCGCCGAGCTACAGCCCTAGGCGCCCAACTACAGCCCAAAGCGCCCACCTAAAGCACTGAGCGCCCACCTACAGACCTAAGCGCCCACCTACAGCCCTATGCGCCCACCTACAGCCCTAAGTGTCCACCTACAGCCCTCAGCGCCCACCTACAGCCCTATGCGCCCACCTACAGCCCTAAGTGTCCACCTACAGCCCTCAGCGCCCACCGACAGCACTGGGCGCCCACCTACAACACTAAGCGCACTCCTACAGACCTGATCGCCCAACTACAACACTAAGCGCACTCCTACAGCCCTGCGCGCCCACCTACAGGTTTGAGCGCCCACCTACAGCCCGATGCGCCCACCTGCAGCCCTACAGGCCCACCTGCAGCCCTGAGTGCCCACCTACAGCCCTGAGCTCCCACATACAGCCCTAAGCGCACACCTACTGCCTTGAGCGCCCAGCTACAGCCCTCAGCCCTCACCTACAGCCCTAAGCGCCCACCGACAGCACTGAGCGCCCACCTACAGCCCTACGCGCACTCCTACAGACCTGAGCGCCCATCTGCAGCACTCAGCGCACACCTACAGCCCTAAGCGTCCACCTACAGCCCTAGGCGCCCACCTATAGCCCTCAGCGCCCACCTATAGCCCTCAGCGCCCACCTACAGCCCTAAGCACCCACCTACAGCCCTCAGCGCCCACCTACAGCCCTAAGTGCCCATCTACAGCCCTATGCGCCCACCTACAGCCCTAAGCGTCCACCTACAGCCCTAAGCGCCCACCTACAGCCCTAAGCGCCCACCGACAGCACTAAGCGCACTCCTACAGACCTGAGCGCCCACCTACAGCCCTCGGCGCCTACCTACAGCCCTAACGGCCCACCTACAGCCCTAAACGCCCACCTACAGCCCTACAGGCCCACCTACAGCCCTGAGCTCCCACATACAGCCCTCAGCGCCCACCTACAGCCCTGAGCGCACACCGACAGCCTTAAGCGTCCACCTACAGCCCGAAGCGCCCACCTACTGCCCTAATCGCCCACCTACACGTCTGAGCGCCCTCGTACAGCCCTAGGCGCCCAACTACAGCCCGAAGCGCCCACCTACAGCCCTAAGCGCCCACCTACAGGCCTCAGCGCCCACCTACAGCCCTAAGCGCCCATCTACAGCCCCATGCGCCCACCTACAGCCCTAAGCGTCCACCTACAGCGCTAAGCGCCCACCTACAGCCCTAAGCGCCCACCGACAGCACTAAGCGCACTCCTACAGACCTGAGCGCCCACCTACAGCACTGAGCGCCCGCCTACAGACCTGAGCGCCCACCTACAGCCCAAAGCGCCCACCTACAGCCCTAGGCGCCCAACTACAGCCCGAATCGCCCACCTACAGCACTGAGCGCCCAACTACAGCACTGAGCACCCACCTACAGCCCTAAGCGACCACCTAAAGCCCTAAGCGCCCACCCACAGCCCTAAGCGCCCACCCACTGCCCTAACGGCCCACCTACAGCCCTGAGCGCCCAACTACAGCCCTAAGCGCCCACCCACAGCCCTAAGCGCCCATCTACTGCCCTAAGCGCCCACCTACAGCACTGAGCGCCCATCTACAGCACTGAGCGCACACCTACAGCACTGAGCGCACACCTACAGCCCTAAGCGCCCACCTACAGCCCTACGTGCCCATCTACAGCCATAAGCGCCCACCTACAGCCCTAAGCGCCCACCCACTGCCCTACGCGCCCATCTACAGCCCTAAGCGCGCATCTACAGCCATAAAGGCCCACCTACAGCCCTAAGCGCCCACCTACACGCCTAAGCGACCACCTACAGCCCTAACAGCCCACCTACAGCCCTAACGGCCCACCTACAGCCCTCAGCGCACACCTAGAGCAATAAGCGCCCACATACAGCCCAAAGCGCCCACCTACAGCCCTAGGCCCCCAACCACAGCCCTAAGCGCCCATCTACAGCCCGAAGCGCCCACCCACTGCCCTACGAGCCCACCTACAGCCCTAAGCGCCCACCCACTGCCCTACGAGCCCACGTACAGCCCTAAGCGACCACCTACAGCCCTAAGCGCCCACCTACAGCCCTAACCACCCACCTACAGCCCTAAGCGCCCATCTACAGCACTAAGCGCCCAACTACAGCGCTAAGCACCCATCTACAGCCCTAAGCGCCCACCTAAAGCACTGAGTGCACACCTACAGCCCTAAACGCCCATCTACAGCCCTAAGTGACCAGCCACTTCCATACGCGCCCACCTACAGCCCTAAGCGCCCACCTACAGCCCTAAGCGCCCACCTACAGCCCTAACGGCCCACCTACAGCCCTGAGCGCACACCTACAGCCCTAAGCGCCCACCTACTGCCCTACGCGCCCACTTACTGCCTTGAGCGCCCACCTACAGCCCTCAGCGCACACCTACAGCCATAAGCGCCCAAATACAGCCCAAAGCGCCCACCTACAGCCCTAGGCGCCCAACCACGGCCCTACGCGCCCACCTACAGCCCTAAGCGCCCACCCACTGCCCTACGAGCCCACGTACAGCCCTAAGCGACCACCTACAGGCCTAAGCACCCATCTACAGCCCTAAGCGCCCACCTACAGCCCTAAGCGCCCAACTACAGCCCTAGGCGCCCACCTAAAGCACTGAGCGCATACCTACAGCCCAAAACGCCCATCTACAGCCCTAAGCGACCAGCCACTGCCATACGCGCCCACCTACAGCCCTATGCGCATACCTACAGCCCTAAGCGCCCATCTACAGCCGTAAGCGCCCAACTACAGCCCTGAGCGCCCACCTACAGCCCTAAGCGCCCACCTACAGCCCTAAGCGCCCACCTACAGCCCTAAGCGCCCACCTACATCCCTAGGCGACCAACTACAGCCCTAAGCGCCCACCTACAGCCCTATGCGCCCATCTACAGCCCTATGCGCCCACCTACAGCACTGAGCGCCCGCCTACAGCAATGAGCGGCCACCTACAGCCCTAAGCGCCCACCCACTGCCCTACGCGCCCATCTACAGCCCTAAGCGCCCATCTACAGCCATAAAGGCCCACCTACAGCCCTAAGCGCCCACCTACACGCCTAACCGACAACCTACAGCCCTAAGCGCCCACCTACAGCCCTAACGGCCCACCTACAGCCCTAAACGCCCACCTACAGCCCTAAACGCCCACCTACAGCCCTAAACGCCCACCTACAGCCCTAAGCGACCACCTACAGCCCTAACGGCCCACCTACAGCCCTAAGCGCCCACCTACAGCCCTAAGCGCCCACCTACAGCACTAAGCGCCCATCTACAGCCATAAAGGCCCACCTACAGCCCTAAACGCCCACCTACAGCCCTAAACGCCCACCTACAGCCCTGAGCGCCCACCTACAGCCCTCAGCTCACACATACAGCCCTAAACGCCCACCTACAGCCCTAAACGCCCACCTACAGCCCTGAGCGCACACCTACAGCCCTAAGCGCCGAGCTACAGCCCTAGGCGCCCAACTACAGCCCTAAGTGTCCACCTACAGCCCTAAGCGTCCACCTACAGCCCTCAGCGCCCACCGACAGCACTGGGCGCCCACCTACAAAACTAAGCGCACTCCTACAGCCCTGCGCGCCCACCTACAGGTTTGAGCGCCCACCTACAGCCCGATGCGCCCACCTGCAGCCCTACAGGCCCACCTGCAGCCCTGAGTGCCCACCTACAGCCCTGAGCTCCCACATACAGCCCTAAGCGCACACCTACTGCCTTGAGCGCCCAGCTACAGCCCTCAGCCCTCACCTACAGCCCTAAGCGCCCACCGACAGCACTGAGCGCCCACCTACAGCCCTACGCGCACTCCTACAGACCTGAGCGCCCATCTGCAGCACTCAGCGCACACCTACAGCCCTAAGCGTCCACCTACAGCCCTAACCGCCCACCTACAGCCCTAGGCGCCCACCTATAGCCCTCAGCGCCCACCTACAGCCCTAAGCACCCACCTACAGCCCGAAGCGCCCACCTACAGCCCTAAGCATCCACCTACAGACCTGAGCGCCCACCTACAGCCCTAAGCACCCACCTACAGACCTGAGCGCCCACCTACAGAACTAGGCGCCCACCTACAGCCCTAAGCACCCACCTACAGACCTGAGCGCCCACCTACACGTCTGAGCGCCCTCGTACAGCCCTAATCGCCCACCTAAAGCCCACAGCGCCCACCTACAGTCCTAAGCGCCCACCTAAAGCCCACAGCGCCCACCTACAGTCCTAAGCGCCTACCTAAAGCCCACAGCGCCCACCTACAGTCCTAAGCGCCCACCTACAGCACTATGCGCCCAACTACAGCCCTGAGCGCCCACCTATAAAGCGCCCACCTATAAAGCGCCCACCTGCAGCCCTAAGCGCTGATCTACAGCCCTCAGCTCCCACGTACAGCTATGAGCACCCTCCTGCAACACTAAGCGCCCACCTACAGCCCTGAGCGCCCAAATACGGCCCTGATCGCCCACCTACAGCCCTACGCGCCCACCTACGCGCCCATCTACTGCCCTGAGCGCCCACCTACAGCCCTGAGCGCCCAAATACGGCCCTTATTGCCCACCTACAGCCCTAATCGCCCACCTACAGCCCTACGCGCCCACCTAAGCGCCCATCTACAGCCCTGAGCGCCCACCTACAGCCCTAAGCGCCCACCTACAGCCCTAAGCGCCCACCTACAGCCCTAAGCACCCACCTGCAGCCCTAAGCGACCGCCTACAGCCCTGAGTGCCCACCTACAGCCCTAAGCGCCCATCTACAGCCTTAAGCGCCCACCTGCAGCCCTAAGCGACCGCCTACAGCCCTGAGTGCCCACCTACAGCCCTGAATGCCAACTAGAGCCCTGAACGCCAACTAAAGCCCTAACCGCCCACCTACACCTCTGAGCGCCCTCGTACAGCCCTGAGCGCCCACCTACAGCCCTAAGCGCCCAACTACAGCCCTAGTCGCCCACCTGCAGGCGTGAGCACCCACCTACAGCCCTAAGCGCCCACCTTCAGCCCTGAGCGCACACCTACAAACCTAAGCGCGCACCTACAGCCCTAAGCGACCACCTACAGCCCTAAGCGACCACCTAAAGCACTGAGCGCCCACCCGCAGCCCTAAGCGCACACCTACAGCTCTATGCGCCCACCTACAGGACTAATCGCCCACCTACAGCCCTGAGCGCCCTCCTACATCCCTAAGTGCGCACCTAAAGCACTAGGCGCCCACCTACAGCCCTAAGCGCCCACTGTACAGCACTCAGCGCCCACCTACAGCCGTAAGCGCCCACCGACAGCCCTGCGCGCCCACCTAAAGCCCTAACCGCCCACCTACAGCCCGAAGCGCCCACCTCCAGCCCTAAGCGCCAACCTACAGCCCTAAGCGCCCACCTACAGCCCTAAGCGGCCACCTAAAGTACAAGGCGCCCACCTACAGCCCTAAGCGCCCACCTACAGCCCTGAGCGCCCACCTACAGCCCTAAGCGCCCACCGACAGCACTGAGCGCCCACCTACAGCACTAAGCGCACTCCTACAGATCTGAGCGCCCATCTACAGCCCTAATCGACCACCTACAGCCCTCAGCGCCCACCTACAGCCCTCAGCGCCCATCTACAGCCCTAAGCGCCCATCTACAGCCGTAAGCGCCCACCTACAGCCCTAAGCGCCCACCTACAGCCCTAACGGCCGACCTACAGCCCTTAGCGCCCACCTACAGCCATAAGCGCCCACATACAGCCCTAAGCGCCCACCTACATCCCTAGGCGCCCACCTACAGCACTGAGCGCCCACCTACAGCAATGAGCGGCCACCTACAGCCCTAAGCGCCCACCTACAACCCTAAGCGCCCACCCACTGCCCTACGCGCCCACCTACAGCCCTAAGCGCCCATCTACAGCCATAAAGGCCCACCTACAGCCCTAAACGCCCACCTACAGCCCTAAACGCCCACCTACAGCCCTGAGCGCCCACCTACAGCCCTCAGCTCACACATACAGCCCTAAACGCCCACCTACAGCCCTAAACGCCCACCTACAGCCCTGAGCGCACACCTACAGCCCTAAGCGCCGAGCTACAGCCCTAGGCGCCCAACTACAGCCCAAAGCGCCCACCTAAAGCACTGAGCGCCCACCTACAGCCCTAAGCGCCCACCTACAGCCCTATGCGCCCACCTACAGCCCTAAGTGTCCACCTACAGCCCTAAGCGCCCACCGACAGCACTGAGCGCCCACCTACAGCACTAAGCGCACTCCTACAGATCTGAGCGCCCATCTACAGCCCTAATCAACCACCTACAGCCCTAAGCGCACACCTACTGCCCTAAGCGCCCACCTACTGCCCTGAGCGCCCACCTACTGCCCTGAGCGCCCATCTACAGCCCTATGCGCCCACCTACAGCCCTCAGCGCCCACCGACAGCACTGAGCGCCCACCTACAGCACTAAGCGCACTCCTACAGATCTGAGCGCCCATCTACAGCCCTAATCAACCACCTACAGCCCTAAGCGCACACCTACTGCCCTAAGCGCCCACCTACTGCCCTGAGCGCCCACCTACTGCCCTGAGCGCCCACCTACAGCCCTCAGCGCACACCTACAGCCATAAGCGCCCATCTACAGCCCGAAGCGCCCACCTACAGCACTGAGCGCACAACTACAGCCCTAAGCGCCCACCTACAGCCCTAAGCGACCACCTAAAGCCCTAAGCGCCCACCCACAGCCCTAAGCGCCCACCCACTGCTCTATGCGCCCACCTACAGCACTAAGCGACCACCTACAGCCCTAAGCGCCCATCTACAGCCCGAAGCGCCCACCTACAACCCTAAGCGCCCACCTACAGCCCTAAGCGCTCAACTACAGCCCTAAGCGCCCACCCACAGCCCTAAGCGCCCACCTACAGCACTGAGCGCACACCTACAGCCCTAAGCGCCCATCTACAGACCTAAGCGACCAGCCACTGCCATACGCGCCCACCTACAGCCCTAAGCGCATACCTACAGCCCTAAGCGCCCATCTACAGCTTTAAGCGCCCACCTACAGCCCTACGCGCCCACTTACAGCCCGAAGCGCACATCTACAGCCCTAACGGCCCACCTACAGCCCTAAGCGCCCACCTACACGCCTAACCGACAACCTACAGCCCTAAGCGCCCACCTACAGCCCTAACGGCCCACCTACAGCCCTAAACGCCCACCTACAGCCCTAAACGCCCACCTACAGCCCTAAACGCCCACCTACAGCCCTAAGCGACCACCTACAGCCCTAACGGCCCACCTACAGCCCTAAGCGCCCACCTACAGCCCTAAGCGCCCACCTACAGCCCTAAGCGCCCATCTACAGCCATAAAGGCCCACCTACAGCCCTAAACGCCCACCTACAGCCCTAAACGCCCACCTAAAGCCCTGAGCGCCCACCTACAGCCGTCAGCTCACACATACAGCCCTAAACGCCCACCTAAAGCCCTAAACGCCCACCTACAGCCCGATGCGCCCACCTGCAGCCCTACAGGCCCACCTGCAGCCCTGAGTGCCCACCTACAGCCCTGAGCTCCCACATACAGCCCTAAGCGCACACCTACTGCCTTGAGCGCCCAGCTACAGCCCTCAGCCCTCACCTACAGCCCTAAGCGCCCACCGACAGCACTGAGCGCCCACCTACAGCCCTACGCGCACTCCTACAGACCTGAGCGCCCATCTGCAGCACTCAGCGCACACCTACACCCCTAAGCGTCCACCTACAGCCCTAACCGCCCACCTACAGCCCTAGGCGCCCACCTATAGCCCTCAGCGCCCACCTACAGCCCTAAGCACCCACCTACAGCCCTAAGCGCCCACCTACAGCCCTAAGCACCCACCTACAGACCTGAGCGCCCACCTACAGCCCTAAGCACCCACCTACAGACCTGAGCGCCCACCTACAGACCTAGGCGCCCACCTACAGCCCTAAGCACCCACCTACAGACCTGAGCGCCCACCTACACGTCTGAGCGCCCTCGTACAGCCCTAATCGCCCACCTAAAGCCCACAGCGCCCACCTACAGTCCTAAGCGCCCACCTAAAGCCCACAGCGCCCACCTACAGTCCTAAGCGCCTACCTAAAGCCCACAGCGCCCACCTACAGTCCTAAGCGCCCACCTACAGCACTATGCGCCCAACTACAGCCCTGAGCGCCCACCTATAAAGCGCCCACCTATAAAGCGCCCACCTGCAGCCCTAAGCGCTGATCTACAGCCCTCAGCGCCCACGTACAGCTATGAGCACCCTCCTGCAACACTAAGCGCCCACCTACAGCCCTGAGCGCCCAAATACGGCCCTGATCGCCCACCTACAGCCCTACGCGCCCACCTACGCGCCCATCTACTGCCCTGAGCGCCCACCTACAACCCTGAGCGCCCAAATACGGCCCTTATTGCCCACCTACAGCCCTAATCGCCCACCTACAGCCCTACGCGCCCACCTAAGCGCCCATCTACAGCCCTGAGCGCCCACCTACAGCCCTAAGCGCCCACCTACAGCCCTAAGCGCCCACCTACAGCCCTAAGCACCCACCTGCAGCCCTAAGCGACCGCCTACAGCCCTGAGTGCCCACCTACAGCCCTAAGCGCCCATCTACAGCCTTAAGCGCCCACCTGCAGCCCTAAGCGACCGCCTACAGCCCTGAGTGCCCACCTACAGCCCTGAATGCCAACTAAAGCCCTGAACGCCAACTAAAGCCCTAACCGCCCACCTACACCTCTGAGCGCCCTCGTACAGCCCTGAGCGCCCACCTACAGCCCTAAGCGCCCAACTACAGCCCTAGTCGCCCACCTGCAGGCGTGAGCACCCACCTACAGCCCTAAGCGCCCACCTTCAGCCCTGAGCGCACACCTACAAACCTAAGCGCGCACCTACAGCCCTAAGCGACCACCTACAGCCCTAAGCGACCACCTAAAGCACTGAGCGCCCACCCGCAGCCCTAAGCGCACACCTACAGCTCTATGCGCCCACCTACAGGACTAATCGCCCACCTACAGCCCTGAGCGCCCTCCTACATCCCTAAGTGCGCACCTAAAGCACTAGGCGCCCACCTACAGCCCTAAGCGCCCACTGTACAGCACTCAGCGCCCACCTACAGCCGTAAGCGCCCACCGACAGCCCTGAGCGCCCACCTAAAGCCCTAACCGCCCACCTACAGCCCGAAGCGCCCACCTCCAGCCCTAAGCGCCAACCTACAGCCCTAAGCGCCCACCTACAGCCCTAAGCGGCCACCTAAAGTACAAGGCGCCCACCTACAGCCCTAAGCGCCCACCTACAGCCCTGAGCGCCCACCTACAGCCCTAAGCGCCCACCGACAGCACTGAGCGCCCACCTACAGCACTAAGCGCACTCCTACAGATCTGAGCGCCCATCTACAGCCCTAATCGACCACCTACAGCCCTCAGCGCCCACCTACAGCCCTCAGCGCCCATCTACAGCCCTATGCGCCCACCTACAGCCCTAAGCGTCCACCTACAGCCCTAAGCGCCCACCGACAGCACTGAGCGCCCACCTACAGCACTAAGCGCACTCCTACAGATCTGAGCGCCCATCTACAGCCCTAATCGACCACCTACAGCCCTCAGCGCCCACCTACAGCCCTCAGCGCCCATCTACAGCCCTAAGCGCCCATCTACAGCCGTAAGCGCCCACCTACAGCCCTAAGCGCCCACCTACAGCCCTAACGGCCGACCTACAGCCCTTAGCGCCCACCTACAGCCATAAGCGCCCACATACAGCCCTAAGCGCCCACCTACATCCCTAGGCGCCCACCTACAGCACTGAGCGCCCACCTACAGCAATGAGCGGCCACCTACAGCCCTAAGCGCCCACCTACAACCCTAAGCGCCCACCCACTGCCCTACGCGCCCACCTACAGCCCTAAGCGCCCATCTACAGCCATAAAGGCCCACCTACAGCCCTAAACGCCCACCTACAGCCCTAAACGCCCACCTACAGCCCTGAGCGCCCACCTACAGCCCTCAGCTCACACATACAGCCCTAAACGCCCACCTACAGCCCTAAACGCCCACCTACAGCCCTGAGCGCACACCTACAGCCCTAAGCGCCGAGCTACAGCCCTAGGCGCCCAACTACAGCCCAAAGCGCCCACCTAAAGCACTGAGCGCCCACCTACAGCCCTAAGCGCCCACCTACAGCCCTATGCGCCCACCTACAGCCCTAAGTGTCCACCTACAGCCCTAAGCGCCCACCGACAGCACTGAGCGCCCACCTACAGCACTAAGCGCACTCCTACAGATCTGAGCGCCCATCTACAGCCCTAATCAACCACCTACAGCCCTAAGCGCACACCTACTGCCCTAAGCGCCCACCTACTGCCCTGAGCGCCCACCTACTGCCCTGAGCGCCCATCTACAGCCCTATGCGCCCACCTACAGCCCTCAGCGCCCACCGACAGCACTGAGCGCCCACCTACAGCACTAAGCGCACTCCTACAGATCTGAGCGCCCATCTACAGCCCTAATCAACCACCTACAGCCCTAAGCGCACACCTACTGCCCTAAGCGCCCACCTACTGCCCTGAGCGCCCACCTACTGCCCTGAGCGCCCACCTACAGCCCTCAGCGCACACCTACAGCCATAAGCGCCCATCTACAGCCCGAAGCGCCCACCTACAGCACTGAGCGCACAACTACAGCCCTAAGCGCCCACCTACAGCCGTAAGCGACCACCTAAAGCCCTAAGCGCCCACCCACAGCCCTAAGCGCCCACCCACTGCCCTATGCGCCCACCTACAGCACTAAGCGACCACCTACAGCCCTAAGCGCCCATCTACAGCCCGAAGCGCCCACCTACAACCCTAAGCGCCCACCTACAGCCCTAAGCGCTCAACTACAGCCCTAAGCGCCCACCCACAGCCCTAAGCGCCCACCTACAGCACTGAGCGCACACCTACAGCCCTAAGCGCCCATCTACAGCCCTAAGCGACCAGCCACTGCCATACGCGCCCACCTACAGCCCTAAGCGCATACCTACAGCCCTAAGCGCCCATCTACAGCTTTAAGCGCCCACCTACAGCCCTAAGCGCCCACTTACAGCCCGAAGCGCACATCTACAGCCCTAACGGCCCACCTACAGCCCTGAGGGCCCACATACAGCCCTAAGCGACCACCTACAGCCCTAGGCGCCCAACTACAGCCCGAAGCGCCCACCCACAGCCCTAAGCGCCCATCTACAGCCCTAAGCGCCCACCTACAGCACTGAGCGCCCACCCACAGCACTGAGCGACCACCTACAGCACCGAGCGCCCACCTACAGCCCTAAGCGCCCACCAACAGCCCTAAGCGCCCACCCACTGCCCTACGCGCCCACCTACAGCCCTACGCGCCCATCTACAGCCATAAGCGCCCACCTACAGCACTAAGCGCCCACCCACTGCCCTACGCGCCCACCTGCAGCCCTAAGCGCCCACCTACAACACTAAGCGCCCACCTACAGCCCTCAGCGCCCACCTAGAGGCCATGAACTCACATCTGCATCCCTGAGCGCACACCTACAGCCCTAAGCGCCCACCTACAGCCATAAGCGCCCACCCACTGCCCTACGCGCCCACCTACAGCCCTACGCGCCCACCTACAGCCCTAAGCGCCCATCTACAGCCCTAAGCGCCCACCTACAGCACTGAGCGCCCACTCACTGCCCTACTCGCCCACCTACAGACCTACTCGCCCACCTACAACCCTAAGCGCCCATCTACAGCCATAAGCGCCCACCTACAGCCATAAGCGCCCACGCACTGCCCTACGCGCCCACCTACAGCCCTAAGCGCCCATCTACAGCCCTAAGCGCCCACCTACAGCACTGAGCGCCCACCCACTGCCCTACTCGCCCACCTACAGACCTACTCGCCCACCTACAACCCTAAGCGCCCATCTACAGCCATAAGCGCCCACCTAAAGCCCTAAGCGCCCACCTACAGCCCTAAACGCCCACCTACAGCCCTAAGCGCCCGCCTGCAGCCCTGGGCGCCCAAATACAGCACTAAGCGCCCACCTACAGCCCTAGGCGCCCAACTACAGCCCTAAGCGCCCACCTACAGCCCTAAGCGCCCATCTACAGCCCGAAGCGCCCAACTACAGCATTGAGCGCCCAACTACAGCCCTAAGCGCCCACCTACAGCCCTAAGCGACCACCTAAAGCCCTAAGCGCCCACCCACAGCCCTAAGCGCCCACGCACTGCCCTACGCGCCCACCTACAGCACTAAGCGACCACCTACAGCCCTAAGCGCCCACCCACAGCCCTAAGCGCCCACGCACTGCCCTACGCGCCCACCTACAGCACTAAGCGACCACCTACAGCCCTAAGTGCCCATCTACAGCCCGAAGCGCCCACCTAAAGCCCTAAGCGCCCACCTACAGCCCTCAGTGCTCAACTACAGCCCTAAGCACCCATCTAAAGCCCTAAGCGCCCACCTACAGCACTGAGCGACCAGCCACTGCCATACGCGCCCACCTACAGCCCTAAGCGCATACCTCCAGCCCTAAGCGCCCATCTACAGCTTTAAGCGCCCACCTACAGCCCTAAGGGCCCACCTACAGCCCTGAGCGCCCACCTACAGCCACAAGCGCCCACATACAGCCCTAAGCGACCACCTACAGCCCTAGGCGCCCAACTACAGCCCTAAGCGCCCACCAACAGCCCTAAGCGCCCACCCACTGCCCTACGCGCCCACCTACAGCCCTACGCGCCCATCTACAGCCATAAGGGCCCACCTACAGCCCTAAGCGCCCACCTACAGCCCTAAGCGCCTACCTACAGCCCTAAGCGCCCACCTACATCCCTAACGGCCCACCTACAGCCCTAATCGCCCACCTACAGCCCTAAACGCCCACCTACAGCCCTGAGCGCCCACCTATAGCCCTAAGCGACCACCTAAAGACCTAAGCGACCATCTACTGCCCTAAGCGCACACCTACAGCCATAAGCGCCCACATACAGCCCAAAGCGCCCACCTGCAGCCCTGAGCGCCCACCCACTGCCCTACGCGCCCACGTACATCCCTAAGCGACAACCTACAGGCCTAAGCGCCCACCTACAGCCCTAAGCGCCCACCTACAGCCCTAAGCGCCCACCTACAGCCCTAAGCGCCCACCTACAGCCCTAAGCGCCCACCTACAGCCCTAAGCGCCCACCGAAAGCACTGAGCGCACACCTACAGCCTTAAACGCCCATCTACAGCCCTAAGCGACCAGCCACTGCCATAGGCGCCCACCTACAGCCCTAAGCGCCCATCTACAGCCGTAGGCGCCCACCTACAGCCCTAACGGCCCACCTACAGCCCTGAGCGCACAACTACAGGCCTAAGCGCACACCTACAGCCCTAAGCGCCCACCTACAGCCATAAGCACCCACATACAGCCCTAAGTGCCCACCTACAGCCCTAGGCGCCCAACTACAGCCCTACGCGCCCACCCACTGCCCTATGCGCCCACCTACAGCCCTAAGCGCCCATCTACATCCATAAACGCCCACCTACAGCCCTAAGCGCCCACCCACTGCCCTACGCGCCCATCTACAGCCCTAAGCGCGCATCTACAGCCATAAAGGCCCACCTACAGCCCTAAGCGCCCACCTACACGCCTAAGCGACCACCTACAGCCCTAACAGCCCACCTACAGCCCTAACGGCCCACCTACAGCCCGAAGCGCCCACCTACAGCCCTCAGCGCACAACTAGAGCAATAAGCGCCCACATACAGCCCAAAGCGCCCACCTACAGCCCTAGGCGCCCAACCAAAGCCCTAAGCGCCCATCTACAGCCCGAAGCGCCCACCCACTGCCCTACGAGCCCACGTACAGCCCTAAGCGACCACCTACAGCCCTAAGCGCCCACCTACAGCCCTAACCACCCACCTACAGCCCTAAGCGCCCACCTACAGCACTAAGCGCCCAACTACAGCCCTAAGCACCCATCTACAGCCCTAAGCGCCCACCTAAAGCACTGAGTGCACACCTACAGCCCTAAACGCCCATCTACAGCCCTAAGTGACCAGCCACTTCCATACGCGCCCACCTACAGCCCTAAGCGCCCACCTACAGCCGTAAGCGCCCACCTACAGCCCTAACCACCCACCTACAGCCATAAGCGCCCACCCACTGCCCTACGCGCCCACCTACAGCCCTAAGCGCCCACCTACAGCCCTAAGCGCCCAACTACAGCATTGAGCGCCCAACTACAGCCCTAAGCGCCCACCTACAGCCCTAAGCGACCACCTAAAGCCCTAAGCGCCCACCCACAGCCCTAAGCGCCCACCCACTGCCCTACGCGCCCACCTACAGCACTAAGCGACCACCTACAGCCCTAAGTGCCCACCTACAGCCCTAAGCGCCCACCTACAGCCCTCAGTGCTCAACTACAGCCCTAAGCACCCATCTAAAGCCCTAAGCGCCCACCTACCGCACTGAGCGACCAGCCACTGCCATACGCGCCCACCTACAGCCCTAAGCGCATACCTCCAGCCCTAAGCGCCCATCTACAGCTTTAAGCGCCCGCCTACAGCCCTAACGGCCCAACTACAGCCCTGAGCACACACCTACAGCCCTGAGCGCCCACCTACAGCCACAAGCGACCACCTACAGCCCTAGGCGCCCAACTACAGCCCTAAGCGCCCACCCACAGCCCTAAGCGCCCACCCACTGCCCTACGCGCCCACGTACATCCCTAAGCGACAACCTACAGGCCTAAGCGCCCATCTACAGCCCAAAGCGCCCACCTACAGCCCTAAGCGCCCACCTACAGCCCTAAGCGCCCACCTACAGCCCTAAGCGCCCAACTACAGCCCTAAGCGCCCACCTAAAGCACTGAGCGCACACCTACAGCCCTAAACGCCCATCTCCAGCCCTAAGCGACCAGCCACTGCCATAGGCGCCCACCTACAGCCCTAAGCGCCCACCTACAGCCCTAAGCGCCCATCTACAGCCGTAGGCGCCCACCTACAGCCCTAACGGCCCACCTACAGCCCTGAGCGCACAACTACAGGCCTAAGCGCACACCTACAGCCCTAAGCGCCCACCTACAGCCATAAGCACCCACATACAGCCCTAAGTGCCCACCTACAGCCCTAGGCGCCCAACTACAGCCCTAAGCGCCCACCCACTGCCCTATGCGCCCACCTACAGCCCTAAGCGCCCATCTACATCCATAAACGCCCACCTACAGCCCTAAGCGCCCACCCACTGCCCTACGCGCCCATCTACAGCCCTAAGCGCGCATCTACAGCCATAAAGGCCCACCTACAGCCCTAAGCGCCCACCTACACGCCTAAGCGACCACCTACAGTCCTAACAGCCCACCTACAGCCCTAACGGCCCACCTACAGCCCGAAGCGCCCACCTACAGCCCTCAGCGCACAACTAGAGCAATAAGCGCCCACATACAGCCCAAAGCGCCCACCTACAGCCCTAGGCGCCCAACCAAAGCCCTAAGCGCCCATCTACAGCCCGAAGCGCCCACCCACTGCCCTACGAGCCCACGTACAGCCCTAAGCGACCACCTACAGCCCTAAGCGCCCACCTACAGCCCTAACCACCCACCTACAGCCCTAAGCGCCCACCTACAGCACTAAGCGCCCAACTACAGCCCTAAGCACCCATCTACAGCCCTAAGCGCCCACCTAAAGCACTGAGTGCACACCTACAGCCCTAAACGCCCATCTACAGCCCTAAGTGACCAGCCACTTCCATACGCGCCCACCTACAGCCCTAAGCGCCCACCTACAGCCGTAAGCGCCCACCTACAGCCCTAACCACCCACCTACAGCCATAAGCGCAAACCCACTGCCCTACGCGCCCACCTACAGCCCTAAGCGCCCACCTACAGCCCTAAGCGCCCAACTACAGCATTGAGCGCCCAACTACAGCCCTAAGCGCCCACCTACAGCCCTAAGCGACCACCTAAAGCCCTAAGCGCCCACCCACAGCCCTAAGCGCCCACCCACTGCCCTACGCGCCCACCTACAGCACTAAGCGACCACCTACAGCCCTAAGTGCCCACCTACAGCCCTAAGCGCCCACCTACAGCCCTCAGTGCTCAACTACAGCCCTAAGCACCCATCTAAAGCCCTAAGCGCCCACCTACCGCACTGAGCGACCAGCCACTGCCATACGCGCCCACCTACAGCCCTAAGCGCATACCTCCAGCCCTAAGCGCCCATCTACAGCTTTAAGCGCCCACCTACAGCCCTAACGGCCCAACTACAGCCCTGAGCACACACCTACAGCCCTGAGCGCCCACCTACAGCCACAAGCGACCACCTACAGCCCTAGGCGCCCAACTACAGCCCTAAGCGCCCACCCACAGCCCTAAGCGCCCACCCACTGCCCTACGCGCCCACGTACATCCCTAAGCGACAACCTACAGGCCTAAGCGCCCATCTACAGCCCTAAGCGCCCACCTACAGCCCTAAGCGCCCACCTACAGCCCTAAGCGCCCACCTACAGCCCTAAGCGCCCAACTACAGCCCTAAGCGCCCACCTAAAGCACTGAGCGCACACCTACAGCCCTAAACGCCCATCTCCAGCCCTAAGCGACCAGCCACTGCCATAGGCGCCCACCTACAGCCCTAAGCGCCCACCTACAGCCCTAAGCGCCCATCTACAGCCGTAGGCGCCCACCTACAGCCCTAACGGCCCACCTACAGCCCTGAGCGCACAACTACAGGCCTAAGCGCACACCTACAGCCCTAAGCGCCCACCTACAGCCATAAGCGCCCACCTACAGCCCTAGGCGCCCAACTACAGCCCTAAGCGCTCATCTACAGCCCTCAGCGCCCACCTACAGCACTGAGCGCCCACCTGCAGCAATGAGCGGCCACCTACAGCCCTAAGCGCCCACCTACAGCCCTAAGGGCCCACCCACTGCCCTATGCGCCCACCTACAGCCCTAAGCGCCCATCTACATCCATAAACGCCCACCTACAGCCCTAAGCGCCCACCCACTGCCCTACGCGCCCACCTACAGCCCTACGCGCGCATCTACAGCCATAAAGGCCCACCTACAGCCCTAAGCGCCCACCTACACGCCTAAGCGACCACCTACAGCCCTAACAGCCCACCTACAGCCCTAAGCGCACACCTACAGCCCTAAGTGCCCAGCTACAGCCCTAGGCGCCCAACTACAGCCCTAAGCGCCCATCTACAGCCCGAAGCGCCCACCCACTGCCCTACGAGCCCACCTACAGCCCTAAGCGCCCACCCACTGCCCTACGAGCCCACGTACAGCCCTAAGCGACCACCTACAGCCCTAAGCGCCCACCTACAGCCCTAACCACCCACCTACAGCCCTAAGCGCCCACCTACAGCACTAAGCGCCCAACTACAGCCCTAAGCACCCATCTACAGCCCTAAGCGCCCACCTAAAGCACTGAGTGCACACCTACAGCCCTAAACGCCCATCTACAGCCCTAAGTGACCAGCCACTTCCATACGCGCCCACCTACAGCCCTAAGCGCCCACCTACAGCCGTAAGCGCCCACCTACAGCCCTAGGCGCCCAAATACAGCACTAAGCGCCCACCTACAGCCCGAAGCGCCCAACTACAGCATTGAGCGCCCAACTACAGCCCTAAGCGCCCACCTAAAGCCCTAAGCGCCCACCCACAGCCCTAAGCGCCCACCCACTGCCCTACGCGCCCACCTACAGCACTAAGCGACCACCTACAGCCCTAAGTGCCCATCTACAGCCCGAAGCGCCCACCTACAGCACTAAGCGCCCACCTACAGCCCTCAGTGCTCAACTACAGCCCTAAGCACCCATCTAAAGCCCTAAGCGCACACCTACAGCACTGAGCGACCAGCCACTGCCATACGCGCCCACGTACAGCCCTAAGCGCATATCTCCAGCCCTAAGCGCCCATCTACAGCTTTAAGCGCCCACCTACAGCCCTAAGGGCCACCTACAGCCCTAACGGCCCAACTACAGCCCTGAGCACACACCTACAGCCCTGAGCGCCCACCTACAGCCACAAGCGCCCACATACAGCCCTAAGCGACCACCTACAGCCCTAGGCGCCCAACTACAGCCCTAAGCGCCCACCCACAGCCCGAAGCGCCCACCTACAGCCCTAAGCGCCCACCTGCAGCCCTGAGCGCCCACCCACTGCCCTACGCGCCCACGTACATCCCTAAGCGACAACCTACAGCCCTAAGCGCCCACCTACAGCCCTCAGCGCACACCTAGAGCAATAAGCGCCCACATACAGCCCAAAGCGCCCACCTACAGCCCTAGGCGCCCAACCACAGCCCTAAGCGCCCATCTACAGCCCGAAGCGCCCACCTAAAGCACTGAGCGCACACCTACAGCCCAAAACGCCCATCTACAGCCCTAAGCGACCAGCCACTGCCATACGCGCCCACCTACAGCCCTAAGCGCCCACCTACAGCCCTCAGCTCACACATACAGCCCTAAACGCCCACCTACAGCCCTAAACGCCCACCTACAGCCCTGAGCGCACACCTACAGCCCTAAGCGCCGAGCTACAGCCCTAGGCGCCCAACTACAGCCCAAAGCGCCCACCTAAAGCACTGAGCGCCCACCTACAGCCCTAAGCGCCCACCTACAGCCCTATGCGCCCACCTACAGCCCTAAGTGTCCACCTACAGCCCTCAGCGCCCACCGACAGCACTGGGCGCCCACCTACAACACTAAGCGCACTCCTACAGACCTGATCGCCCACCTACAACACTAAGCGCACTCCTACAGCCCTGCGCGCCCACCTACAGCCCGATGCGCCCACCTGCAGCCCTACAGGCCCACCTGCAGCCCTGAGTGCCCACCTACAGCCCTACGCGCACTCCTACAGACCTGAGCGCCCATCTGCAGCACTCAGCGCCCACCTACAGCCCTAAGCGCCCACCTACAGCCCTCAGCGCCCACCTACAGCCCTAAGCGCCCAACTACAGCCCTAAGCACCCATCTACAGCCCTAAGCGCCCACCTAAAGCACTGAGCGCACACCTACAGCCCTAAACGCCCATCTACAGCCCTAAGCGACCAGCCACTGCCATAGGCGCCCACCTACAGCCCTAAGCGCCCACCTACAGCCCTGAGCGCAAAACTACAGGCCTAAGCGCACACCTACAGCCCTAACGGCCCACCTACAGCCCTGAGCGCACAACTACAGGCCTAAGCGCACACCTACAGCCCTGAGCGCACACCGACAGCCTTAAGCACCCACATACAGCCCTAAGTGCCCACCTACAGCCCTAGGCGCCCAACTACAGCCCTAAGCGCCCACCTACAGCCCTAAGCGCCCATCTACAGCCCTATGCGCCCACCTACAGCACTGAGCGCCCACCTACAGCAATGAGCGGCCACCTACAGCCCTAAGCGCCCACCTACAGCCCTAAGCGCCCACCCACTGCCCTATGCGCCCACCTACAGCCCTAAGCGCCCACCCACTGCCCTACGCGCCCACCTACAGCCCTAAGCGCCCACCTACACGCCTAAGCGACCACCTACAGCCCTAACAGCCCACCTACAGCCCTAACGGCCCACCTACAGCCCTAAGCGCCCACCTACAGCCCTAAGCGCCCACCTACAGCCCTAGGCGCCCAAATACAGCCCTAAGCGCCCATCTACAGCCCGAAGCGCCCACCTACAGCCCTCAGCGCACACCTAGAGCAATAAGCGCCCACATACAGCCCAAAGCGCCCACCTACAGCCCTAGGCGCCCAACCACAGCCCTAAGCGCCCATCTACAGCCCGAAGCGCCCACCTAAAGCACTGAGCGCACACCTACAGCCCAAAACGCCCATCTACAGCCCTAAGCGACCAGCCACTGCCATACGCGCCCACCTACAGCCCTAAGCGCCCACCTACAGCCCTCAGCTCACACATACAGCCCTAAACGCCCACCTACAGCCCTAAACGCCCACCTACAGCCCTGAGCGCACACCTACAGCCCTAAGCGCCGAGCTACAGCCCTAGGCGCCCAACTACAGCCCAAAGCGCCCACCTAAAGCACTGAGCGCCCACCTACAGCCCTAAGCGCCCACCTACAGCCCTATGCGCCCACCTACAGCCCTAAGTGTCCACCTACAGCCCTCAGCGCCCACCGACAGCACTGGGCGCCCACCTACAACACTAAGCGCACTCCTACAGACCTGATCGCCCACCTACAACACTAAGCGCACTCCTACAGCCCTGCGCGCCCACCTACAGCCCGATGCGCCCACCTGCAGCCCTACAGGCCCACCTGCAGCCCTGAGTGCCCACCTACAGCCCTACGCGCACTCCTACAGACCTGAGCGCCCATCTGCAGCACTCAGCGCCCACCTACAGCCCTAAGCGCCCACCTACAGCCCTCAGCGCCCACCTACAGCCCTAAGCGCCCATCTACAGCCCTATGCGCCCACCTATAGCCCTAAGCGTCCACCTACAGCCCTAAGCGCCCACCTACAGCCCTAAGCGCCCACCGACAGCACTAAGCGCACTCCTACAGACCTGAGCGCCCACCTACAGCCCTCGGCGCCTACCTACAGCCCTAGCGGCCCACCTACAGCCCTAAACGCCCACCTACAGCCCTACAGGCCCACCTACAGCCCTGAGCTCCCACATACAGCCCTCAGCGCCCACCTACAGCCCTGAGCGCACACCGACAGCCTTAAGCGTCCACCTACAGCCCTAAGCGCCCACCTACTGCCCTAATCGCCCACCTACACGTCTGAGCGCCCTCGTACAGCCCTAGGCGCCCAACTACAGCCCGAAGCGCCCACCTACAGCCCTAAGCGCCCACCTACAGCCCTCAGCGCCCACCTACAGGCCTAAGCGCCCATCTACAGCCCTATGCGCCCACCTACAGCCCTAAGCGTCCACCTACAGCGCTAAGCGCCCACCTACAGCCCTAAGCGCCCACCGACAGCACTAAGCGCACTCCTACAGACCTGAGCGCCCACCTACAGCACTGAGCGCCCGCCTACAGACCTGAGCGCCCACCTACAGACCTAGGCGCCCACCTACAGCCCTAGGCGCCCAACTACAGCCCGAATCGCCCACCTACAGCACTGAGCGCCCAACTACAGCACTGAGCACCCACCTACAGCCCTAAGCGACCACCTAAAGCCCTAAGCGCCCACCCACAGCCCTAAGCGCCCACCCACTGCCCTAACGGCCCACCTACAGCCCTGAGCGCCCAACTACAGCCCTAAGCGCCCACCCACAGCCCTAAGCGCCCATCTACTGCACTAAGCGCCCACCTACAGCACTGAGCGCCCATCTACAGCACTGAGCGCACACCTACAGCACTGAGCGCACACCTACAGCCCTAAACGCCCATCTACTGCCCTAAGCGCACACCTACAGCACTGAGCGCCCACCTACAGCACTGAGCGCACACCTACAGCCCTACGTGCCCATCTACAGCCATAAGCGCCCACCTACAGCCCTAAGCGCCCACCTACAGCCCTACGTGCCCATCTACAGCCATAAGCGCCCACCTACAGCCCTAAGCGCCCACCCACTGCCCTACGCGCCCATCTACAGCCCTAAGCGCGCATCTACAGCCATAAAGGCCCACCTACAGCCCTAAGCGCCCACCTACACGCCTAAGCGACCACCTACAGCCCTAACAGCCCACCTACAGCCCTAACGGCCCACCTACAGCCCTCAGCGCACACCTAGACCAATAAGCGCCCACATACAGCCCAAAGCGCCCACCTACAGCCCTAGGCGCCCAACCACAGCCCTAAGCGCCCATCTACTGCCCGAAGCGCCCACCCACTGCCCTACGAGCCCACCTACAGC
This sequence comes from Hydrolagus colliei, assembly GCA_035084275.1. Classification (NCBI taxonomy): domain Eukaryota; kingdom Metazoa; phylum Chordata; class Chondrichthyes; order Chimaeriformes; family Chimaeridae; genus Hydrolagus; species Hydrolagus colliei. The sequence goes on from JAYJKW010000361.1 coordinate 85,551, forward strand.
CCTAAGCGCCCACCCACTGCCCTACGAGCCCACGTACAGCCCTAAGCGACCACCTACAGCCCTAAGCGCCCACCTACAGCCCTAACCACCCACCTACAGCCCTAAGCGCCCACCTACAGCACTAAGCGCCCAACTACAGCCCTAAGCACCCATCTACAGCCCTAAGCGCCCACCTAAAGCACTGAGTGCACACCTACAGCCCTAAACGCCCATCTACAGCCCTAAGTGACCAGCCACTTCCATACGCGCCCACCTACAGCCCTAAGCGCCCAACTACAGCCCTAAGCGCCCACCTACAGCCCTAACGGCCCACCTACAGCCCTGAGCGCACACCTACAGCCCTAAGCGCCCACCTACTGCCCTACGCGCCCACTTACTGCCTTGAGCGCCCACCTACAGCCCTCAGCGCACACCTACAGCCATAATCGCCCAAATACAGCCCAAAGCGCCCACCTACAGCCCTAGGCGCCCAACCACGGCCCTAAGCGCCCACCTACAGCCCTAAGCGCCCACCCACTGCCCTACGAGCCCACGTACAGCCCTAAGCGACCACCTACAGGCCTAAGCACCCATCTACAGCCCTAAGCGCCCACCTACAGCCCTAAGCGCCCAACTACAGCCCTAAGCGCCCACCTAAAGCACTGAGCGCATACCTACAACCCAAAACGCCCATCTACAGCCCTAAGCGACCAGCCACTGCCATACGCGCCCACCTACAGCCCTAAGCGCCCATCTACAGCCGTAAGCGCACACCTACAGCCCTGAGCGCACACCTACAGCCCTAAGCGCCCACCTACAGCCCTAAGCGCCCACCTACATCCCTAGGCGACCAACTACAGCCCTAAGCGCCCACCTACAGCCCTAAGCGCCCATCTACAGCCCTATGCGCCCACCTACAGCACTGAGCGCCCGCCTACAGCAATGAGCGGCCACCTACAGCCCTAAGCGCCCACCCACTGCCCTACGCGCCCATCTACAGCCCTAAGCGCCCATCTACAGCCATAAAGGCCCACCTACAGCCCTAAGCGCCCACCTACACGCCTAACCGACAACCTACAGCCCTAAGCGCCCACCTACAGCCCTAACGGCCCACCTACAGCCCTAAACGCCCACCTACAGCCCTAAACGCCCACCTACAGCCCTAAACGCCCACCTACAGCCCTAAGCGACCACCTACAGCCCTAACGGCCCACCTACAGCCCTAAGCGCCCACCTACAGCCCTAAGCGCCCACCTACAGCCCTAAGCGCCCATCTACAGCCCGAAGCGCCCACCTACAGCCATAATCGCCCACATACAGCCCAAAGCGCCCACCTACAGCCCTAGGCGCCCAAACACATCCCTAAGCGCCCATCTACAGCCCGAAGCGCCCAAGTACAGTCCTAAGCGCCCACCTACAGCCCTAAGCGCCCACCCACTGCCCTACGAGCCCACGTACAGCCCTAAGCGACCACCTACAGGCCTAAGCGCCCATCTACAGCCCTAAGCGCCCACCTACAGCCCTAAGCGCCCAACTACAGCTCTAAGCACCCACCTACAGCCCTAAGCGCCCACCTAAAGCAGTAAGCGCATACCTACAGCCCAAAACGCCCATCTACAGCCCTAAGCGACCAGCCACTGCCATACGCGGCCACCTACAGCCCTAAGCGCCCACCTACAGCCCTAAGCGCCCATCTACAGCCGTAAGCGCCCACCTACAGCCCTAAGCGCCCACCTACAGCCCTAACGGCCGACCTACAGCCCTTAGCGCCCACCTACAGCCATAAGCGCCCACATACAGCCCTAAGCGCCCACCTACATCCCTAGGCGCCCACCTACAGCACTGAGCGCCCACCTACAGCAATGAGCGGCCACCTACAGCCCTAAGCGCCCACCTACAACACTAAGCGCCCACCCACTGCCCTACGCGCCCACCTACAGATCTAAGCGCGCATCTACAGCCATAAAGGCCCACCTACAGCCCTAAGCGCCCACCTACACGCCTAAGCGACCACCTACAGCCCTAACAGCCCACCTACAGCCCTAAGCGCACACCTACAGCCCTAAGTGCCCAGCTACAGCCCTAGGCGCCCAACTACAGCCCTAAGCGACCACCTACAGCCCTAAGCGCCCACCCACTGCACTAACGGCCCACCTACAGCCCTGAGCGCCCAACTACAGCCCTAAGCGCCCATCTACTGCCCTAAGCGCCCACCTACAGCACTGAGCGCCCATCTACAGCACTGAGCGCACACCTACAGCACTGAGCGCACACCTACAGCCCTAAGCGCCCACCTACAGCCCTACGTGCCCATCTACAGCCCTACGCGCCCATCTACAGCCCTAAGCGCGCATCTACAGCCATAAAGGCCCACCTACAGCCCTAAGCGCCCACGTACACGCCTAAGCGACCACCTACAGCCCTAACAGCCCACCTACAGCCCTAACGGCCCACCTACAGCCCTCAGCGCACACCTAGAGCAATAAGCGCCCACATACAGCCCAAAGCGCCCACCTACAGCCCTAGGCGCCCAACCACAGCCCTAAGCGCCGATCTACAGCCCGAAGCGCCCACCCACTGCCCTACGAGCCCACCTACAGCCCTAAGCGCCCACCCACTGCCCTACGAGCCCACGTACAGCCCTAAGCGACCACATACAGCCCTAAGCGCCCACCTACAGCCCTAACCACCCACCTACAGCCCTAAGCGCCCACCTACAGCACTAAGCGCCCAACTACAGCCCTAAGCACCCATCTACAGCCCTAAGCGCCCACCTAAAGCACTGAGTGCACACCTACAGCCCTAAACGCCCATCTACAGCCCTAAGTGACCAGCCACTTCCATACGCGCCCACCTACAGCCCTAAGCGCCCACCTACAGCCCTAAGCGCCCACCTACAGCCGTAAGCGCCCACCTACAGCCATAAGCGCCCACCCACTGCCCTACGCGCCCACCTACAGCCCTAAGCGCCCACCTACAGCCATAAGCGCCCACCTACAGCCCTAAGCGCCCACCTACAGCACTGAGCGCCCACCCACTGCCCTACGCGCCCACCTACAGCACTAAGCGACCACCTACAGCCCTAAGTGCCCATCTACAGCCCGAAGCGCCCACCTACAGCACTAAGCGTCCACCTACAGCCCTCAGTGCTCAACTACAGCCCTAAGCACCCATCTAAAGCCCTAAGCGCCCACCTACAGCACTGAGCGACCAGCCACTGCCATACGCGCCCACCTACAGCCCTAAGCGCATACCTCCAGCCCTAAGCGCCCATCTACAGCTTTAAGCGCCCACCTACAGCCCTAAGGGCCCACCTACAGCCCTAACGGCCCAACTACAGCCCTGAGCACACACCTACAGCCCTGAGCGCCCACCTACAGCCACAAGCGCCCACATACAGCCCTAAGCGACCACCTACAGCCCTAGGCGCCCAACTACAGCCCTAAGCGCCCACCCACAGCCCTAAGCGCCCACCCACAGCCCTAAGCGCCCACCAACAGACCTAAGCGCCCACCCACTGCCCTACGCGCCCACCTACAGCCCTACGCGCCCATCTACAGCCATAAGGGCCCACCTACAGCCCTAAGCGCCCACCTACAGCCCTAAGCGCCTACCTACAGCCCTAAGCGCCCACCTACATCCCTAACGGCCCACCTACAGCCCTAATCGCCCACCTACAGCCCTAAACGCCCACCTACAGCCCTGAGCGCCCACCTATAGCCCTAAGCGACCAACTAAAGACCTAAGCGACCATCTACTGCCCTAAGCGCACACCTACAGCCCTAAGCGCCCACCTACAGCCCTAAGCGCCCAACTACAGCCCTAAGCACCCATCTACAGCCCTAAGCGCCCACCTAAAGCACTGAGCGCCCACCTACAGCCCTAGGAGCCCAACCACAGCCATAAGCGCCCATCTACAGCCCGAAGCGCCCACCTACAGCCCTAGGCGCCCAACCACAGCCATAAGCGCCCATCTACAGCCCGAAGCGCCCACCTGCAGCCCTGAGCGCCCACCCACTGCCCTACGCGCCCACGTACATCCCTAAGCGACAACCTACAGCCCTAAGCGCCCACCTACAGCCCTAAGCGCCCACCTACAGCCCTAAGCGCCCAGCTACAGCCCTAAGCGCCCACCTACAGCCCTAAGCGCCCAACTACAGCCCTAAGCACCCATCTACAGCCCTAAGCGCCCACCTAAAGCACTGAGCGCACACCTACAGCCCTAAACGCCCATCTACAGCCCTAAGCGACCAGCCACTGCCATAGGCGCCCACCTACAACCCTAAGCGCCCACCTACAGCCCTAAGCGCCCACCTACAGCCCTGAGCGCACAACTACAGGCCTAAGCGCACACCTACAGCCCTAACGGCCCACCTACAGCCCTGAGCGCACAACTACAGGCCTAAGCGCACACCTACAGCCCTAAGCGCCCACCTACAGCCATAAGCACCCACATACAGCCCTAAGTGCCCACCTACAGCCCTAGGCGCCCAACTACAGCCCTAAGCGCCCACCTACAGCCCTAAGCGCCCATCTACAGCCCTAAGCGCCCACCTACAGCACTGAGCGCCCACCTACAGCAATGAGCGGCCACCTACAGCCCTAAGCGCCCACCTACAGCCCTAAGCGCCCACCCACTGCCCTATGCGCCCACCTACAGCCCTAAGCGCCCACCCACTGCCCTACGCGCCCACCTACAGCCCTAAGCGCGCATCTACAGCCATAAAGGCCCACCTACAGCCCTAAGCGCCCACCTACACGCCTAAGCGACCACCTACAGCCCTAACAGCCCACCTACAGCCCTAACGGCCCACCTACAGCCCTAAGCGCACACCTACAGCCCTAAGCGCCCAGCTACAGCCCTAGGCGCCCAACTACAGCCCTAAGCGCCCATCTACAGCCCGAAGCGCCCACCTACAGCCCTCAGCGCACACCTAGAGCAATAAGCGCCCACATACAGCCCAAAGCGCCCACCTACAGCCCTAGGCGCCCAACCACAGCGCTAAGCGCCCATCTACAGCCCGAAGCGCCCACCTAAAGCACTGAGCGCACACCTACAGCCCAAAACGCCCATCTACAGCCCTAAGCGACCAGCCACTGCCATACGCGCCCACCTACAGCCCTAAGCGCCCACCTACAGCCCTCAGCTCACACATACAGCCCTAAACGCCCACCTACAGCCCTAAACGCCCACCTACAGCCCTGAGCGCACACCTACAGCCCTAAGCGCCGAGCTACAGCCCTAGGCGCCCAACTACAGCCCAAAGCGCCCACCTAAAGCACTGAGCGCCCACCTACAGCCCTAAGCGCCCACCTACAGCCCTATGCGCCCACCTACAGCCCTAAGTGTCCACCTACAGCCCTCAGCGCCCACCGACAGCACTGGGCGCCCACCTACAA
>JAYJKW010000115.1:0-90837 GCA_035084275.1 Hydrolagus colliei
TATCTGTGGAAGAAAGAAATCAACAGAGGCTACAAAGTTACTGTACACAAAAAAAAAATATCCTTTGTTAATAACAAGTGTGACTTAGCGATTTGCTTTGCTGCTGGTCTCCTGGTAGGAGACTGAATCCAGTGGGACGCAGCCTTGACATTTCCCAAATTGTGAAGTTTGTGGCTACGAAACAAGCCAACAAAGCAACACCAAATGACATTTGTACAGCGCCAATCACGTCAGGAGGACGTCCCAGGGCGCTGGACAGTCAGGGATCCGCACCCAACCTGGCGGTTAGGTCCAGTAGGGGGAGGAGGGAGAGGCGAGGGGAGACATCAAGCTGGTTATCAACCTGAGGTTGACGAGTTCGGTGCCACTGGTGTCATCAAGTCAATAGTAAATAAATAATAAATACAGAATATACTGTAAAGTGAATTGACTGTATATTTGTGGGCGAAACGTGGCAGCCAATTGTACATAGCAGCGCCCCCCACAAACAGCCCGTGGATTGAAATGACCAATTCTTATTATTGTTTTTTTTTTTGGGGGGGGGGGGGGGGGGCGGGATTATTATCAGGCGCGTGTGTGTGTGGTGGAGTAAGGAAACTTGCCCAAGGTTTCGCCCCCGACCTGCTCGGATTCGAACACAGGTCTCACGCTTGTAAGGCGAGTGCTCTAACCACTACAGGAGCTACCATGTTCCCTCCTTCGATTTCCCCCCCATTCCACCGACAACAATTGGCTTTTTGAAATAAGCACGAAGAGAATGTCACTACTTCTCAATAAACAAACGCGTGTTCCAAAGACACACTTGAAAACCCAGGCAAATGCTTTGGGTTGAAACTTGTGAAAGACGTAGCAACAAAGAATGTACCTGTGCATCACACCGCGGAAGTAGGCCTCGACCAGGCAGGTGAAGGACTGGGATGGCTTTATTTGACACAGAGCCAGTCAACTCTAGCTGTTCAGTGTAATAAAGGTGTGTTTTGCAATACTCCAGTCCGATCAATTAATTCCACTGAGTGTATCGGATGCCGTTTTTATTTTTAAAAAGAATTGCATTGGGAGAACATGTCAACAGCGCAACCGGATCTTCTAGACTGTGTCTCAAAGCGCTTCGCAGAATATACTGTCAAGTGAATTGACTGTATATTTGTGGGCGAAATGCGGCAGCCAATTGCGCACAACAGCGTCCCCCCCACACAAACAGTCGTGGATTAAAATGATCAGTTGTATTATTGTGTGGTTTTTTTGGGACAAATTATTGTTTGGCGCGCGCGCGCGTGTGTGTGTGTGGAGTAAGAAAAGTTGCCCAAGGTTTCGACCTGACCTGTCTGGATTTGAACACAAGACTCATACTTGTAAGGTGTGCTCTAACCACTGAGCTACAGGACTCCACTTAATTATTTGCTTTACCCAGGAATATATAACGTGTAGTGGCAGACTGTCTGACTGACTGACTGACTGACTGACTGACTGACTGACTGGAAGCTTGCTGGAACAGTGCTAGCCAGAGTGAGTTTCAGTCCATCAGCCATTTTACTGAATAGTTGTGAACAATTCGCCATGGGGTGTGTGTTTTGTTTTGCTGTACAGCATTTCTACAGGCGTCTCTTGTGTCGTCAGGGTAACCAACGAGTACAGTACCATTCTGTGGTTTTGGCTTCGATTCAGGCTCAGAGCTGCCTATGGTTTAGAGTTCGATCATTTTATTTTGCGACTTGCACTTTGTGGCGTAGGTTGATTCGCTCGGGGTAAATGCCGTGTCAATCCTCCGCGAGGGGAAATACGTCCCCCAGAAAAATACCCCTTGATAAATGAGTCACTTCAATCCGCGACCGTTTGTGGGGGACGCCGCTGGCGCGCAATTGGCTGCCGCGTTTCGCCCGCAAAGTGGTCAACTCACTTTACAGTACTGTTACATTCCGTGAAGCGCTTTGAGACGTCGAGAAGACGTGAAAAGCGCTATGTCAAATGCAAGGATTATTATTATTATTATCGTTAAAGGAGGTCCTCGTTTTTTTGTGTGTTTTGTGGTTTTGCCATGGGCGCGGTTTTTGGGACGCTGTAAGAATAATTATCATATTTTATCAACCAGCGACTCTGGAGAGGACACGGCTCGCAACTGTAGGGGAATACAGGCCCAGCTATTCTGCGGTGATTACCAGCGGGAAAGACAGTCGTTGTAAGACAAGTTACAGAGGTACACTGTAGAGGACTAATTATCTGTAGTGCCTGGGGAACGCTGGAGACAAGGACAAAGGTGAGGTCAGATTCGTAGAGTAAGCATTTTACATGCTGGAGACGCGCGTTTAGATTGTGGTGGTGGGGGGAGGGAGGGGGAGGGAGGGAGGGGGGGGGGGGGTTAGTGCTCACAGGTTTCACAGATGCCTGTTTCCAGTAGTCATGTCTCTTCCCTTCAGCAAGCTGGGAGACCACTGTGCGCATTTGGCTGCCACGCCTCGTCCACGAAATATATATACAGTCAGTATCTCCCCTGAAGCGCTTGGAGGCGCCAAGTACAATGTTATCATTATTATCTCTCCATCCCTCCCCCACCCCCGCCCCCCTCCACGTGTAAACAGACTCTGTAAAGCCATTTCGAATTTGAGATCCTCCAGAATCTTGTCGAGTAAATCTTTAAAACTCGCTCTTAAGTTGGAAAGTTTTCTTTCCTTTGTTAAGAACTGTGGCTACGAGTCATTGGTCGTTTTAAGGCAAAGTTGGAGCCACTCCTACGTTAATAGGAGTTTGGGGCCTTGGCGTTGTTGGGTGTCAGCCTGGGGCATTTGCTGGCAGACTGGCCACACGGGGTTAAAGTTGTGAGTTCAAGTTGGATCTTTGAGAAAGCTCACTGTCTCGGGTGACTGAAAAAGAGAAGGGACTTTCACCCGATGTCCCAGGAACGTAGGAAGAAGAGGAGGCCAATCGTTCCCTCGAGCCTGTTCTGCCATTCTATTAGACCATGGCTGATTTGGACCTGAACTCTGAGTCCCGGCCAAAAATCCTCCAGATAAAATCGGGCGTTCCTTTCGTAGCTGTTTGTGGGGTCACTGCTGTGTGCCAATTGGCCATTGCATTTGGCTAGACAATACAGCCATTGCATTTCACAGTCAATCCTGTGAAACTGTTTGGGACATTGACAACCTGACAGGGAATTAAATTTCAACGGGAGGATTAATATTGTATTATTCCAGGGTGCATATAACCTTTTGAAACAGTGACTGTCCAGCGCCTTGGGACGTCCTCCTGACGTGAATACCAGTGTAGTTTTGTTGTTGTTGTTGTAGTTGAATGTTGGGAGTCTTTATTTGTCCTTGTAAATTTCTTGTTCCCTCGGAGACGTGAAGACGCGAGACAGACGGCGTCTTGTGGCCACGACTGAATGTTCCAGTGTAGAACTTAAGAATCTCACAGCTCTCTTAACTCCTCGCACGGACACCGAGTGAACCTCGCCTCGCCTAATTGCTTCGCTCTGGTCTGCCGCAGTGGGTGAAAGGGTTAATCTCTGGTGGGGCGTTCCCGAGTGTCATCGGCGACGGCAATGGATTTACTGGATGCTGTGACTGGAGCGAAGAGATGTCACAGTTTAATCAGCAGCTGCAGCCGCTTATGTACATATTCTTTGTTTGTTGTTAATACTCTGACCCGATACCGTTTAGAAAGCGTTTATAGCTTTGACAAGACCAAACGGACTATCAGATGACGCGTTTCTCACAAGGATAGCTCGGGCTTCTCTAAACGAGGCAACAAATTCACATTATTACGTAATGTTGTGCTTATTGATTTGTACTCAATGCTTTATTGGCGATCCCTCTCCACCTTGCTGCGTTTCTTGCCACCGCTATTATGCAAACTGGAACGCAGGTTGCCAGGACAAGCAGACACTTTAAAGTGATGCATTAAAACTAATACCTCAAAGTAATTGAAGGAATGACTCAGTTCAATCGTGTAATCTTCTCATTTGCACAATGTTGATGGTTAATTACGTACTAAATTTCGAGCCCAGCACCCAATATTTGACACACTATGGGCGAATGGCTTTTCTGTCGGAAATTAAGTCTGTTTCTCCTCTCTCCCCCCCCCCCCCCCCCCCCACACACATTCATTCACTTGCTGGTGGGGGGAACAAAATAAGTGTTTTACGTTGACTGATCACGAAGATTATCCAATATTTGTAATTCAGTAAAAAAAAAGTCGAACTTTTATAAAGTGGGGGAAAAAAACCTTTGCAATTAATCGCTAGTAACCTTGCAAGGTGCGTCAATGGTGAATAATTGTATTTGAAGTGACATTTCTGTGACGCGCTAACTTTTGATAGATTTTTTTTCACCTGCCTTGATCTTTGTGACCTTTCTCCACAGATTTAAGGCACTTGGTTTTATTTTAAGTCGCAGCCTTGATGCCGTGATGGCGGTAGGGTGGTGGTGGGGGGGGGGCATTGGTAGGGTGTGTTCTCTGGAGGGTTGAGATCAGATGGAGCTTCTTCATCCAAACCAATCTTGTTATCTTGCCACTTCTAAAATAACCCAAGGAGTCTCATTTCCGTGGCCTTGATTTCAAGATCCTCTCGCTCATCTACAAATCCCTTCACTCCCTGGCACCTCCCTCCCTTTCTGACATGCTTGCTGACCTCCTGATTTGAAAGGCGCTCTATAAATGTAATTTTGTTGTCGTTGTTGTTGCTTCTCTCCACTCCACTCCCCGCCTCCTCCGCTCAGCTGGCTCTGACCTCCAGCTTGTCCCTTGTGCCCCCTCCTCCGCTCCACCATCGGCGGCCGTGCTTTCAGCCACTACACCACGAAGCTTTGGAACTCTCTCCCTCAATCCCTCCGCCTTAACCCCTCCCTCCTTCCCCTCTTTCAGTTAATGACAGAAGACCTTCCTCTTCGCCCTTGCTGTCGGTCAATTCCTCCCTCTCCCTTCGGCTCGACTGTTAAGCGCTCTGAGACATTGCCCCCCCCCCCACCCCCCCTTTGAAGGGCGTGGTTCAAAGCTGTTGTTGTTGTTGGGGTGGGAATGAAGAGGAAATGCAACCAAATAGTTTTTTTAAGAGTCCCTTCAGCTGCCGCTCAGCCTTAAAACACCTGCTTAGAAAAAGGACAAATAGTCCTGTGGAATGGCACCTCGCAATTGGCGGAGCGGGTATCAGTTAATCTTATTAACACATTAACAAACATAAATCTAATTAACGGGGATTAATGGGAATAAATTGTTAAACACAGTAGCTTTTGAAAGAGGGAGCGCTCGCTGGCAGATGAAAGGTGGGAATGAAATGGAAGCAGAACGTGCTGGAATTCTGACAAGCGACCAGCCAGTCAGTCAGTCAGTCAGTCAGTTAGTTAGTTAGTTAGCTAGCTTGCCAGTTAGTTAGTTGAAGGAGAAAAGAGATGTTCACTGTTTCAGGCAGGACACTTCATCAGTGCTGAGACTTTGGGCTTGGGGAGCATGAATATAGGCACAATAACCTCCGCAGTGTGATATAGTGTAAGAGGAGCAGTGCTGGGGAGAAGTAAGTCATTGGGGAGCTGTTTAACAACCGGACTATATATGCCTTATAGAGAGGCCTTTGTGAACATTGTGGCACACTGTTAACAGGAGAATTAAATCTAAAGACGTGATAAGGCGCTGTATGAAACACAAGGATTATTATTATTACATAACTGTTTGTCCTCTCTCCTGGTATTGTATTATTATTATTATTATTATCCATTACCCCAATGGGGTGAATAGTATTCGATAGGTGTTGCAGTTTGCTTTTGCGTCTGCACCTATCTAACTTGACCTGGGTTTCCGAAGGGCTGCGAGGTACTTTTTTGGAAAGGGTTGGAAAATGTTGGTGGATGTTGTTGAGTTTTACTTGATTTTTTTTGTTGTGGGGGTGTGGGGGGAGAGGGGGAGTGGGGGGGGGATGTTTTTGTTAAAAAAACAACAATATTTCCTATTTAGAGTTAAATGGGTAAAGCGAGCTCCATAATATTTTATGGTGTACTAATCCTGCTTATAAATATTTCAGGAGTTGGCAAAGAAAGGTTTGTGGTTTTTATATAGGCTGCAAATGAAAAAAACCTGGAAAATTTCCACTAAATTATTGACAATAGTAAAATGCTTTGTATAGAAATGTACTTACACTACATTATTGCTGTATATTTTTAAATTGTGACTTGTGGGGATTTGGAATCGTAACAGACTCCTGTACATGAATTATAAATTAGCCAACAATAAATACCATTCCTTTCTTGCAATAGTCCTTTCAATAGTGCGACTGATCCCTTTAAGATTGAACCTTATTTTGCGACCTGCTCATTTTCGCTGTATAGGGAAGTTGACGATATCACAAGCGCCAAATACAGTTTTACGCAGTTTTAACATTTGCCTTAAAAAAAAACTTTTGCCTTAACGTTTAAGATCTTGTGGAATTGTGGAAAATTCTTAATTTCCTTCTTTTAATCCGAAAGAGTATTTTCTACATTGTTTTCAAAGATATGTTAAAATATATTAAATAATCTATATACAAATTAGGATATAATAATAATCCTTGCAATAATCCTTTCATATAGCGCTTTTCACGTCTTCGAGACGTCTCAAAGCGCTTCACAGAATATACTGTCCAGTGAATTGACTGTATATTTGGGATACAATTTAGAGTTTGGGGTCATGACATGCCATGATGGTGGGAGGTGAACTGGACTGACCTCAGTCTTCTTTAGCTTAGTAAACACTTCTGTTCTTATGAACCAGCATTCAAATTGAGATTAGATTCAAGCACTGTTCCACAATTCAGCGCGATCTAAAACTATAAGAAGCAAAGGTGCCTTTTCAGGCCTCACTGCGCGCATCAAATTGCATTTATATTAAAATTAGTTTCAATGTAAAAGTACTAGGAATTACTGTGTAATTTATATCAATTTAATACATTTTATACATATCATCTGCTGTGCGCTATTGACTGATGTGTTCCGCCCACAAAATATACACTTGATTAGTCTACAATAGAGTAGAAAGCTTTGGGAACCTTAGATCCAAAGTCAGTCTCAACAATGCTCAAACGCAGGTACAAGGAATATCCCACTGAACTTTATGGCCCGCGGGATTATTTAAATAAAGTGCAAGAGATAAAAATAGCTGTTTGCCTTTTTTGACAGTCTCAGCGCTGGAGGCAAAACTCAGTTTGCATTAAACGTCAGGAATATTTTTTTTCGCCATGTATCAATTGAAATCTTGCCCCCACCCCCCCCACCACCCACTCGCAAACCAACAACAAACTAAGACAAACGCACTTCTGAGAAACTGAGTACTAAGTTTGTTACTATTTGGCAGATTTACGCAAATCACAACGCCTTGCGTCCGTTTAGCGTTGGGGAAGTGTCTCAGAGCGCTGAAACTCAAACGTACTCAACAAAGCAGGTGTATTCTGTGAAGAGCTTTGAGACATCTCAACAATGTGATGAGGTGTGCTCGGTTCAAAGGGGGACAGCAGAGGTCGGAGAGAGGAGGAGGGGGCGAGGCGAGGCCGCGGATGAGCTTGAAAGTGAGGCCGAGGATCTTGAATTCGAGCCTCTGGGGGACGGGGAGAGCCAATGGAGCCGGGCGAGGGTTGGGAGCGATGTGAATTATTATCATTGGTCTGAAGGTCACTGGCGTGATTCGGACTCTAATCCAGGATGGCACAGGGCTTGCTCTGCTGTTTCAAGTAGTGGGACCTGACCCGTGTTTGACCGCTCGTGTCTCCCGAGTTATACCGGAGAGCCGGCTGTGTACGAACCTATCGCCACGCCAGCTTGCGTCATGTCTTCGTGCCCGAACGACCCTGGAGGAACGTCGGGCGCCAGATGGGATCTTCACTGCGGGCATTGTTTTCCGAGCGGGTGTGTTTTTATATGCCGGTGCTTCTTTTTCGACATTAGTTAGTGAGTTAGTTGATTAGTTAATTCATTAATTAGTTAGTTATTTAGTCCATTAAAATAAAGTCAATTTGCTTTTTCTGTGAAGCGCTTTTGAGACGTCTAGAAGACATGAAAAGCGCTGTGCCAAATGCGAGGATTATACTTATTATTATTAATAGGTTCCAGTTGTTCCTTGAACTGAACTCAACAGAGCGGGCCGTTCTAAGCTACAACTGTAACTTGCTCTCGCTCTGCCTGTAATACCAAACTTGCGCCTCCTCCCTGGTTTGGTGAGGCAGGAATCGTGAAGGCCTCGACATGTTAAGAAATCCAGTCAATGCTGTAATTAGTGAACTCTCCCATTGATTCTGGCCATCGGCTGAGTCAGGCAGCACTTCAAGGTCAGGGCCTCGCCACAACAGGTGAATCAGGCTTGCGCGTTTCAACGCAGTTGCCATCGCCACTGACAACGTTGGTCTTGCATTGTTGGTGGCTATGTTACCTCTACAGCTTATTTTCTGCTGCTACTGGGCAACGGAACATGTCTTGATTCGTACAGCATCCAGATCGGTTTGCCGGATCAACACGTTGCAATGTAATAAATGAAATAATCGGAATAATTGTCCCTGCGTTTGATACGGCACTTTGCACGTCTTCTAGACGTCTCAGGGCGCTTCGCAGAGTGTTCCGCAAAGTGAATTGATTGTACATCGGTGGGAGAAACGCGAGCAGCCAGTTGCACACAGCAGTGTCCCCATCTTGCCCAAGGTTTCACCCTGACCTGCCTGGATTCGAACGCAGGTCTGAGGCTTGTAAAGCGAGTGCTCTAACCACTGAGCTACAGGACTGATGATATCATCCTATCATAATAACAATTAAAATGACCAATTTTATTATTGTTTTTGTTTTGGGATGGATTATTATTAGGCGCATGTGTGTGTCTTGTGGAGTATGGAAACTTGCCCAAGGTTTTGCCCTGACCTGCCTGGATTCGAAACACAGTTCTCAAGCTTGTAAGGCGCGCGCTCTACAGGACTCCACTTTATAAGATTGTATGACCAGAAGTGACTGACTTTATTGATTCTCGGAGTTGTATTTCAGACGCTGCCGATGGGCTAAACATGGGGAGGCCAGTGATCAAACCTTCATGGTTATCAACTATAATTTGATTATAACCAGAAGTGATGTCCCCTTCTGCCTGTGTGCATTTTGGTACATTATAAATCAGAATTTACTATACCCATGCTTGCTCTGTACCCAGTTCCATTGTATTTGCTTGAAGCGAGATTTAGAATGCATTCCAGGACTTTGTTTTACTTGTCGGAAAAGTTGATAATAATAATAATCCTAACATTTGATATCGCGCTTTTCACATCTTATCGACGTCTCAAATCGCTTCACAGAATATAGTGTAAAGTGAATTGACTGTATATTTGTGAGCGAAATGCGGCAGCCAATTGCGCACAGCAGCGTCCCCACAAATAGTCATGGATTGAAAATGACCAATTTTTATTATTGTGGTTTTTGTGTGGACGTATTATTATCAGGCGTGTGTGTGGAGTAAGGAAACTTGCCCAAGGTCTCACCCTGACCTGCCTAGATTCGAACACAGGTCTGACGCTTGTAAAATGAGTGCTCTAACCACTGAGCTACAGGAGTGATAATATCCTAATAATACTACTAATAATAATCCTTGCATTTGATATTCGAGCCTTTAACACATCTCCGAGAGCGCTTCACAGGATATACGGTCAAGTGAACTGACTGTATATTTTGCGGGGCCCTAACAACACGAATCGAAACACAGAAGCAACCGTCGGCCCGAGAGTACGGCGCTCAGGTTCGTTGCCGTTACCGCTGGTGGCGCCCACCACATCCCCTCCGGTACAGGCGCTGGGCTGGGAACGAGCCTGAAGTCGTGTGCATTTAGCAGTAGCTGCATCGTTGTGTGGCGGGGACTTGTCAAAGCGCTCACTATCCCACAGAGTCACGGTGCGAGGATGCTCCCAAACCTTTCGTTTTTTTTGTTCGTCCAGGGCGGAGTAATGAGGTTTTTTTTTATTTTATTTTTTCGCCTGAAGCTGGCTGCATGCTGAGTGTGCATGTGTATGAACCACTGGTAATTAATCCCAACTCTTGAGATGTTCCCAATATATCTTCTGGGCTGAGCTCAGTGTGCGCACAGCACAGCCCTGTGGCACACAGACTGTCTCAAATCAGATGTCAATGTGGAAGCAATCTTGTGTGTGTGTGTGTGTGTGTGTTTTTCAACACCGATCTCCTGACAAACTACAGGAGTCGCCTTTGTTTCAGACGGGAAACACATTGGCGTGACTGACGCCTGTAATGGGTGTGAGGGAGAACGTTCATGACCGGTCGAGATGCAGTCAAAATCTCCCTTCTCGAAGGAATAGAGCGCCTTTCGCTTCAGGAGGGCGGGCGTCGCGAAACGCTTCTCGCGCAGAGATTTATTCCCGTCCCGAGACCCCCTGGCTCGCAATCTCCGAACAGAGAGAGAAAATTGGTTGCTTGCTAACCTTCCCGTATGATTGCTCGTGGGACATTACTGCGCACAAATCGACCGTAATGTTAATAACCCTCAAACATACAGCCACTGCACCTTGCACAACAAGAGTGCGTGAAGCACTTTGCGATGTTTCGGCTTGGTAACTCACCGTGTAGGATTTTTGCCTTGCGTCGTTATTCCTTTATGGATCCGAATGCAGCACAGAGTTTAGAGCTTTGTTCTACCTCCTGCGTTATATCACCGGCCCGTGTTTTAACCAAACGTTTTTTTCTCCCCCCCCCCCCCCCCCCCCCCCCCCTGCCCTCCACTTTCTTCAATAAAATCTCTGAAAAAGACACGAATGTAAAATCGGGCGAAACTACTACATTTTGTGGGCGAAACGCGCACAGGCACGCGGCGTCCTGCAAAACAGCCGTGGATCCGGTGACCAAATCGTGACAGGATTAATGGGAGCGCTGAGTCTCAGATTAGGCACATGGGTTCTAAGATGAGTAGGCGAGAGAGAGAGAGAGAGAGAGACGCTGGTAGCAAAAGAGAGACGCGGGTGATTTCCGAAAGGGAAAGTTCACAGGTTTGAATCCCAGGGCTCGCTGTCACTTGGCTCTCTCTGGCAGTTCAGTCGCTGATGGCTTTTAGCAGCTCTGTTCTGCCAGTGCCTCAGCTCAGTGGCTGCTCAGAAATTATGCATTTCGCATCAGGCCTTCTGAAAAACCTTGACAGTCTCACAGTGGCTGGATTTGCAGAGGAAGTGATGGGGGTTGGGGAGAAAACTGGAGTCCTGACTGCCACACCTCTTCAGCTGCAGGAGAAATTAGGTCTGTCTGTCTATGTGTGTGTGTATTCGAGCTGGGTGTGTATTTGTATAAGGCACTTTGTTTAATTGACGTTTGCTTGCTTTTTCTGGTCTCTGTATAATATAGAGTACATGTTGAATGAACATAAACATGTGTAAATGCAGTATACAGTACTATATATAAATTGTAGGACTCAGAATAATAATGATGATAATTAAAATAATAATCCTTCATATACCACCTTATCCTATCTGCGAGACGTCTCAAAGCGCTTCACAGAATGTACAGTAAAGTGAACCGATTGCCTATTTCGCGGGCGAAAAACACATTATTTTCTAGAGAGAGAGATACACACACACAGACTCGCTGTGTTTAGGCTGGTGTAGCTCGTTTGCAAGACGCAATCTCTGCCTGGCTGGTTGGAATGTAGAAAATGCACTTCTGTTGATTTGATGTGATTTCTTCAAGTGCGTAGAGCCAATTACACGTACTGTCCCCCCCCAAAAAAAGGAATGGAGAGTTCTCCGGGCTCCTTGGAATCTCTGTCTCTGCGCGGAGAAATTCTCGTGATTGGGAGATTTATTTTGTGCCGGAAGAAAGTTCAAATGCATCTTTTCAAATGCACCGTGACTCTTGTCCATTGGTCGATCATTTTGTGCAGCGCACGGCGGATTCTGCCAAACGATCTGTCGACAGCAACTTTTTAACGCCGTAGGGGCCCCAGGTGTCTGTAACCCGGCACCCTTGTCAGTCTGAGTTGGGTGTAGGCGGATTGAGAAACTAGCGACTGGGAGACTTGGGAGAGGGGGGTGGGGGGTGGGTGTTGGGCGAAGCAGGGGGGAGAGGGAAGGTGACAGGGGGAGGTAGAAAAACTGGCAACGCTTGCAACAATTTGAGAAGGATTAGCTGACAGTCGATCAGGCAGCTTGTTTCACAGTCACTGTGGTTGCATTGCTGTTCTTCCGTCTTCCTACACCAGCAAATGGGAATGAAATATTAATCCTTGCATTTGATACAGCGCCTTATCATGTCATCGAGGCGTCTCAAAGGACTTTGTATACTGTAAGGCGGGGTGACTGTGTATTTTGTGGGCGAAAGGCGACAGCCAATTGCGCACAGTAGCGTCCCCACAAACAGTCCGTTTTTTCCCCCCCCCCCCCCAAACGGCCAGTAGCTCAGTGGTTAGAGCACTCCCCTTACAAGCGTGGGGCCTGTGTTCGAATCCAGGCAGGTCAGGGCGAAAGCTTCGGCAAGTTTCCTTACTCCCCACACACTCCTAATAATAATCGCTCAAGGAAAAACCGGGTCATTTCAATCCACGACTGTTGATGGGACACGGCTGTTTGGCCCACAAATATACAGTCAATTCACTTTACGGTCTATTCTGTGAAGCGCTTTGAGACGCAGTCTAGAAGACGTGAAAAACGCTGTATCAAATGCAAGGATTATTATTACAGCATTATTATTAAGCGGCGGTGAACTCTTGAGCTCCCAGAGTGTGAAGAGTCACCTTCCCCGAGGCTCTTGACATTTCAGGGTGCTTAAGTCTCCTTGGTTCGCTGGGAGATTGGGTGGAAGGTCTCGCAGAACAGGTCCAGCAACATATCCAGCAACTGAGCACTGCTGGTTCGAATGCCCAGCTTAGAGACACTGTTTGCCTTGGGGGAGGTTTTGTTGTCAGCACAATGGGGAGGCGTGCGTACGCGGTTGAGAGCTGTGTGTGGCCCAAACCATCGCGTCACTGAGATCCCGCGGCTTATGCTGACTGGGGCCTTATGCGCAACACTGGGTGGAAGTCAACAGAAAGTACCGTGGAGTACTTTTGTGAGGCTTGGACGCGTACTTTACTCTTCGCACCAGTCCGTTTGTATCAATCTGCTCGAGATCTCTATCTCCGACCACGCTTTTTGGCAACACTGTAATAACCGTTTCGCCCACA
Organism: Hydrolagus colliei; assembly: GCA_035084275.1. Lineage (NCBI taxonomy): Eukaryota > Metazoa > Chordata > Chondrichthyes > Chimaeriformes > Chimaeridae > Hydrolagus > Hydrolagus colliei. The sequence goes on from JAYJKW010000115.1 coordinate 13,138, forward strand.
AATATACAGACAATTCACCTTGCAGTATATTCTGTCGAGCGCTTTGAGACTTCTGTCGAGAGGATGCGAAAAGCGCTCTTATCAAATGCAAGGATGATTATTATTATTATTATCATCAGGTAATAATCCTTGCATTTGATGTCGCGCCTTCATCGCGTTGTGGTGACTTCTCAAAGCGCCAACATTGTCGAGTGGCTTCAGAGGTCCTTCTCCCCATATGATAGGCGCTGTCTAAATGTACTGTGTCCTGTAGTGCGATGTTTGTGTGGGTTCGGATAAATCTCGCTCAAATAAGAGCCTTCCCAAAAGAGTAAGCAGCGGCGGGTTAATATATAGCCTGTGAACTGTTTGCTACAGCTTGGCTTTAATGTCACATATCCACCACTGCATTGATATTTGTCAAAATAATGAATGTACGAATGAATGTAGCACATCTCAAAGGCAAGGCAGTTATGAGGTTGCTTTGCGTTGTTGTCTGATGTTACCGCAGTCTACATTTGAAGGCACTTTTATGGCTTTTATGCGGAGTGTGTTTCCGAACGGCGCTTCTCCTCTGCGAAACGCGGGGCTGCCAAACTCAGGTGAGCAGATGGTGATGTCTGCAATTAAAAGCAATTAATACGTTGACGTTGAGTGATTAAAATCGGAGGTTTCTCATACAGGGCAATTTGACGGTGTCAGCATTAAAAAAAAATGCCCAGGTTCCTCCCACTTCCCTCAGACGAGGCAGCAAAGGACCCCACCCTCTCTGTAAGGCTTCTGGTTCCAACACTACCTTTGTTGCAAAGCTGCTTTTCATGTTAATGTTAATGCCGTGTACAGCGTTGTTTATTGCAGCGCAGGTTCTAGTCCAGTGGGTCCTGTTTATTTCCTCCCTCCCTGCCTCCCTCTCCCCCGCTTCACTCTGTGTCTCTCTGAACAATCCCCCCCCACCCTCTCTTTCTCTGCGGAAACCGAACCACTCTTATTGTTTTTGTTCCGCTGCACGATCGCTGGTTACCTCCTTCTTCATCGTCCAAGAATGACTGTTGTAGTCCGCTAGCGTAGAGGTTAGTGCGCTCCGCTCGCAAGAGAGAGGACCTGGGTTCGATTCCCGGCCAGGCCCAAACCTTAGGCAAGTCTCTGTTTACCCAGCACTAAGTCAGAACCGAGTTGTTAGTCGATCGCCGGATCGCTTTCCGGAGGTAATAATCCCTTCGAAAAAATATTAATAATTTGGTCGCTCATTCCACCACTATTTGTGGGACGCCGCTGTGTGCAATTGTCCACCGCGTCTTCTCGCCCGCAAACTACACAGTCACTGCACTTTACAGTATATTTTGTGAAGCGCTTTGAGACGTTTCAACAATGTGATTAGGCGCTGTCACACACGCAAGGGTAATTTATTGTTCACGTCCCTTTAGCTGATGAACACACTCCCACGGAATGTTGAGCCTGTGGCTGAAATTCCACCTGGGTCTCCATTTCAGCGCGTCCAGAATTTGGCAGATTTCGAGAGAAGTTGGGTCTTTGATGCCGGTTGCTGTGAAGTTGTTTGAAAAAAAGGACTTGCAACAGAGGACTTGGGAATTATTTCAGGTATTTGCTAAACTTTAGATGGAATCTACGGTCTAGGAAGATAAAAAGAAAACAAAGCTCGCCCCAGCGATTACTTCTACCCTTTCATTCTAACCCAGCCTTGCACACATCCAGAGGAGGGGGTCCAGAGTAGCCTTGGCACGAAAGCCAATGATCGAGCCCCCCCCCCACCCGCCCGCTAACTTAAATCTACTAACCTCAGTAGATGATGGATTGAACCTGTGAACCTCCTAATCCGTATGGCTGAACTAATGCGTTGAATGTTTTACAAAATTCCTTGCATTTCTTCTGCGTTTGAACTCCTCAGTGTTCAGCGCCTCGGGACGCCCCCCCCCCCACCGCCCGCCCCTCCCAACGCGAATGTAATCTTGCTGCTGTTGTTGTGATAACGCAGAATGCCTCAAAGCGTTTTTCACAGGAGAACAAACTATGACTGTGCGTTTGCAGGTGTACTCGGCGGCTTTAATATTGCAATGACCTCATCGGTGGAGCTTTAAAGGTCTCGTTTTTATTTTTTAATAAGGCTGGAATTTATTCCCCCGAAAAAAAACAACCAAGCTCTCTTCAGTTCTTTTAAGTGGTGCAATTAAAACAGAAAAACCGTGTCTGACTAAAGCTAAAATGACTGAGCTTCCACCGCTCGAGAGGCAGCCGAAGGACTATTGATGATGCTGTTGGAGAGAGTAATGTGGGACTGACTGCCTGACTATAACACAAGCTGTTTCAATGATGGTGTCAGACTATTGTGCACTGAGGCACAAATGTTGGAGGGTTTTTTTCTCTCTCTCTCTCTCTCTCTCTCTCTCTCTCTCCTCGCCGCATCAGCAATCATCCGTTCTGGGCATTTTCAGTTCTCTCCGTAGGGTTTCTGACTTAAGTACAGCACTTTCATTAGTTATAGAATTCTGTAGCGCGCTGGAAACAAGTACTTTTTTTTACACACAGCTGCAAAATTGAGGCCTCGCTCCTTTAGTAGTTGGGATCTGGAACAAGAATAATAGGCTAGCTTTGTCCCCCCGCCTTCGAAGACACAAATTGTTCAGATAACTAATGGAAACGGAAGGTCTGATTGGTGGGATCTACGGTAGGAATGATTCAGTCTCTCACTATTTATCTGCAACGCAAGCTTTTGTTCTCCCACCAATTTGCCAGGAATAGCTACGGATGGTGGTTGGATGGGGTGGATGGTGGTGGGGGGGAAGGGGTTGGAGAGAAGTAGAAACAGCAGCATCTTATCCAGTGAAATGTTGGCTATCCTGCGCTGGTCGTTTGAGATCACCACAGTGTGACTTGGACACCTCAGCCTGCAGTCAGCAGATAGACCGGCTTCCGCCGACTGCCTCCCCCAGTCAGGTCTCCCCCTCGCCGGCGACCGAGTGTCAGGCTCCGGCGAGAACGAACGAGCCGTGTTTAAAGGGTTAACTTGCGGCCGCTTTTGTGTGTAGCTGTTATCTCTCTTCCTAAGGCGCGGCTTATTCGCAACTGCGTCTGTGGCCATGGGCCGACGCACAGCTCTGACCTGAGGATGTTAACTTGGAAGAGGTTCCATATTGAGAGAATTGTATATTTTTTCAAGCGCTGGCTGCTTTAACCAAATCAGGATATATATATATATTTTTTTTTCTTTCCCTTTCCTCACTTCAACTTCTCTGTTGACTGGATTCGATCATGTTGAGCGAACATCTCGGAATGCCTTCGCCTTGCCCCCACCCTCCTCCCCACTCGCTCCTCCTCCGTCTCCTTCGAGGCCCCCCTCTCAAGACCTTCTTCCTCGACCGTTGCCTTTGTTCACCCTCCCACCTCCACCTCTCCTTGCCCACTTCTCCTCTTGACTCCAACCCACAGCTCGGGTGCAAATCAACCCTTGGCTGTCCAAACCAACGCCTTGAGACATCCTCCTGTTCGAAAGGTTCGGCAGGGGAGGGTGATGGAGGGAAATAGCGAGCGAAACAAACGTGCCTGGTGCTTGAAAGGCCTCTGTGAGAGTAAAAGATTTGTAAACCCAACTTGTAGTTGGTTTCTGTCGCTGCTCCGCTTTGCTCTGAGACGCAACAGCTGCCTCACTCCCTGACCCGGGAAACTCCCCCTCACAAAGTTTAGGAAGAGTGGGTGGATCAGTGTTCCTGATCGCACATTCCTGAAATGGACACAGTGAGAAGGGAATATAAGTACACAAGAATTTGCTAGGCCAAAGAAGACCAAAGTCCATCAAGTTCGCCCAACACCACTCTGGCAATCGCTTGATATGTTATGTTCCAAACTATATACTGTAGCCCCCGAAATCTATCAAACGTGCTCTTGAAACAAGAAATATTTTCTGCTTTCACCGTCTGTCTCCTGTTCCATAAGTTTGGAATAACTACTATTTTCCCAAGATTTGTTCTGAATTCACCCCTCCCTTCAGTCGCAGCCCGTGTGTTCCGGTCCTTACTGTTCAATAGGAACATGAAACGAAACCAAGAGAAAACAAGAATCTTCTTAAAAGATTGGAAACTGGGAAGAAATTTGTTGCCGGCGATTTTTTTTCTCTTGGAAAGCCCAATGACTCGCCCACACTTCCCATTAAGAGAAGGGTTTTAGTTTCCTTCACACACGGGCTCCATCCCTTCCTTCCTTCCTTCCTTCCTTCCTTCCTTCCTTCCTTCCTTCCTTCCTTCCTTCCTTCCTTCCTTCCTTCCTTCCTTCCTTCCTTCCTTCCTTCCTTCCTTCCTTCCTTCCTTCCTTCCTTCCTTCCTTCCTTCCCTCCTTCCTTCCTTCCTTCCTTTTGTTTAATTGACCTTTAATTGAGGGTAATGAGGTAAACGTTTTCAATAAGCTTAGGTCTTTGATAGGCGAGCTGTGCTAACACGGAGCGACGAAAGTGCCGAGATAAGCAGTTGTAGGATATTTTTAGGAGGACGTCCCAAGGCCCTGGATGGTCAGGGAACCATCCGCACCCGAGCTAGTGATTGGGATCTGGAGGAGTGGAGGGCGGGGAGGGTAGGGGTAGGAAGGTAGGACCGAAGGCAGAATCGAAGAGGAGGTTCCTCAGAGGAGTCTTCAAAGGGTCAAGGGAGGAAATGAGGCGAAGCAGAGAGACTGAAGGCCCAACGAAACACACAGAAGAGTAAAACATTTGAAAGATTTTTTTCGCTTTTATCTCTCTTCCCCTTCTCTTCCTCCTCCTCCTCCTCCTCCTCAACCATATAAACACACACGTTCCTCCCTCCCAAACACAAACTTTGCAGCACACACAGTTCCAATAAACCAGACTGTCCCTGAGTAGAACCAGGTGGTCAGCTGTTTCAGGCTGGCCTATATATCACGGGGTGTTAATGCAAACCTGCTTTGGTGCTTGAGGTGTTGTGCGGCTTTGGACGCTGTCAGATCGCCGATCGCAGCCGCTCTTACAAGAAGCAAATGGCCCCCCAAAAATGTTGATGGAGGATAGGGGAGGGGTTGGGGGAAGGAAAGGGGGTTGAATCCCAGGAACAGGATCAATAATAATAATAATAATCCTTGCAGTTGAAGTGGCGCCTCAAAATACTTCATTGTATTTGTGCTGTAAAGTGAATTGGCTGTACATTTTGTGAACGAAGCGTGGCAGCCGATCACGCACAGCAAGTCCCACAAACGGTTGTCTATCAAGTGACCAAAACATTTTTTGTGGGGTGGGGAGGGGAGGTTAGTGGGGGGTGGAGGGTGGGGGGAGCTTGTTGGTTAAGGTAAAATATTTTTAATCAGTAGCAACCCAGTCGACAGAGGGTGAAGGATGATGGCAAGTGTGTTAGTGGGTTGTCACGTAGGCGGTTAGTTTGCAAGGCAGTGAATAACAGACCCGTGCGCGTGAATATTGCCAGTCGAGCTACACCGAGATAGGGTTAAAATGGCACGACGCTTGTGTAGGCTAGGAGGAATAGATGCGAATGCTGGAATGTGGGACGGAAAGATGCGCTGGAAGCCACAGAGACCACACGTGAAGAGAATAATCCGTTCAGATTTTTGGTGGTGGTGGTGGTTGGGTTGGCAGGGTGGAGAGAGCTGGGGATGGAATGACACACCAAGAGAAGTCTTGAGTTGTGTAGTTGGGTTACAGTGCAACTTCAGACCACAGCCTGTCTGTTCCTATTATATCATCTGTATGTTTCCAGCATTTCCTGAGCCTCGATCGCCAGTTACGTCTCTTCAGGACTCTGATGTATATTTGCCATCTTACAATAATAATAACGATAACAATCCTTGCATTTGATATCGTGCTTTTCACATCTTAACGACGTTTCAAAGCGCTTCACAGAATGTATGTATTTTTATATATTTTTTTAAAAATGTCCTTTCGTTCTAATAATAATAATAATAATCCTTGCATTTGATGTAGCGCCTTTCACATCTTCTTTCACGGCGTCTTAAAGTGCTTTCACAGAATATACTGTAAAGTTAATTTTGTGGCCGAAACGCGGCAGCCCAATTACGCACAACAGCGTCCCCCACAAACGGTCATGGATTGAACTGACAAGTTTTATTATTGTGGGGTTTTTTTGAGGGATTTTTATTGTGTGTGTGTGTGTGTGTGGGTGTGTGTGTGGGTGAAGTAAGGAAACTTGCCCAAGGTTTCGCCCTGATCTGCCTGGATTTGAACACAGATCTCACGCTTGTATGGCAAGTGCTCTAACCACTGAGCTCCAGGAGCTCCACTATAATAAACTCTTGCATTTGATACAACGTCTTATCACGTCTGCGAAATGTCTCAAAACGCTTTGCAGGATTTACTGTACATTGTTATGATTGCATACGTGTATTTGAAGGCGAATGGGAGCAGCCAATTTGCGCACACCAATATCTCACACACAGCCAAAGGATCATTGAATGACCAATTTTGTCTGAGGGGGATTGTTGGCCATATCTTATGTGATATAACAGCTGTAAACAGGAGAATGAGAGATTGTGATTCAACCGCTCGGCTTCAGCGGACTTCACAAACCAGTCCAGCCTCGTTCTCATGCTTTGCAATACGGTTGAAACACCCCGGTTTAGTTACAGCTTCATTTGCGGAGTCCTGTGGCGCAATGGTTAGAGCGCTCGCCTCGCAAGCGAGAGGACCTGGGTTCGATTCCCGGGCAGGCCCAAACGTTAGGTAAGTTTCCTCACTCCGTACGCCTCTGCTCACTTAGCAGTAAGTAGGAACCCGCTTGTTAGTCGTTTGGCGGATGCTTTTCTAGGGGTAATCCTTCAACAAAAAAAGTTATATAAAAAAAATTAATGATTTGGTCACTCAGGCCACTGAGTGTTTATGGGAGGCAGCTGTGCTCAATTGGCTGATGCGTTTCGTCCACGAAATATACAGTCAATCCATTTAACAATATATATGTACTCTGCAAAGTGTGTGTGGACAACATGAAAAGGGCCCTATATCAATGCAAGGATTATCATTATACTGTAATATGGTTAGAACCCATGGATTGAATTGGAGCTTCATAGCTATCTCCCAAATAGCAATTTGTCTGTCTGTCTGTCTGTCTGTCTGTCTGTCTGTCTGTCTGTCTGTCTGTCTGTCTGTCTGTCTGTCTGTCTGTCTGTCTGTCTGTCTGTCTGTCTGTCTGTCTGTCTGTCTGTCTGTCTGTCTGTCTGTCTGTCTGTGAGTTAGTTAGCTAGCTAGCTAGCTAGTTAGTTAGTTAGTTAGTTAGTTAGTTAGTTAGTTAGTTAGTTAGTTAGTTAGTTACCCAGGCCTTCTCCTCACCACTGTCATCTTCCAAAGCAAAACACATATACACACACACACACCAGTCCAGGCTCGAATCGTCTTGTCAAAGTGCGACATTGTGTATGTGTGTGTGTGTGTTATATTTTAAACTAAAGAAAAAAAACTCTTTGAGCCCTAATTAGTTGGAGGATTGTAATTTTTTTTTTTGCAACCTGGCACCTAAAACGGATGTTGTGACACAATAACCAGCAAAATATTTTCTGTGCAAACATCAGCAGTGTTATAGTAAGAGCTATGTTTTTATCCACGTGTTTTATAATTTTTCCTTTGTGTGTGTGTTTGTGTATAAGTGTGTGTAGTGTGCGTGTATGTGTGTGTTTTTGAGAGCGTGCGAGATTCGCACGAGGAATGTCCTCCCGACACGAACGGCGCTAGGCAGATAAAATTTTCCTGTTATATATACACACACGCGCGCGCGCGCGCACACAGATGTACACACGGATATATATATACGCACACAGCTATACACACGCACGCGCACAGATATACGCACGCATGCAGATATACACTCACACACACAAAGAAAAAATAAAGCTTTGAGAACATTGAGCTTTATGTCTGCACCAGCTGCTGTTCGCAGTTGACGAGTGGTGTTCCCAGTCACACACATATTATGATGTGCGTAGGCTTATTTTTCAGTAGTCTTGTCTCGAGCATCAACCCCCCCCGCACCCCCCCGCCCCACCCCTCTCCAAACGGTTATTTGCCTGTGTAGTATATTTGTTTGCGGCGAGTGTTGACTGGTCAGTCACGTTGCTCTCTGCTGCCTACGCAATTTGGTGGGAAACGCGTGTCCATCGTTCAGCTTCGCTGAGAATCTTGTCAACTGTCGCCCTCCTCCCCCCCACCCCCCACCCCCACCACCTCGCCCCAATCCAAATTTTTCCAGAGGAAACTGTCATGTATGTCAGAGGAGCTCAACATTCGCGCACAGTGGACTCACACCAAGTGTTGTTTGCTGGCCAAGGACAAGGAAAGAGTTGATGAGTCTCTTAATGATTGAACGGCGTTCTTGCTCACAAGTACAGTACTTGGGGATATTAGGTACGGGAGGGGAGGGGGTGGGGGCTGGGTGGTTTGGGTGGGGGGGTGTTGGAGAGAGGGCTGGTAGGGGTTTGGCACATGACTGCTGCACAGCAGGAAGCTTGACAGCTGAGCGAGGCTTGGCTTTGAGCCAGGCAAACCAGCAAACATGAAAGCCAATTCGAGGCTTTAAATGACAACCTGATATAATAAAAATGTAACGGCTAATTGGACGAAAATGGGCACCTGTGGAGAGAGATGAGTTATTTCTGATTCCGGTCACCCTTTCTGCCTCACGCTTGATACGGTGGAAGGTGGGGGGTGGTGATGGGTGGGGGGGGGGGGGGGGGGGGGGAGAAACGGGAGGCGGGGGTTTAGGGAAACGCGATTTAAGAGCGAGGCAGGAGGGTTGCAAGCACACAATGTGTGCAGAATGTTCAACATATGTCCTTTCGGGTAGGCTTGGCAGGAAAGGATTTTTTCTCTCTTTCTTTCTCTCTCTCTCTCTCTCTCGCGCTCTCTTGTCTGAGCACATGATGAAGATCATTAGGAATTTCCTGTAAATGGGAGCGTGGTGTGCAGGTCAGAATGCTGGCGTTGTGAGCGGCGAAGGATTTTTTAACAATGCGAGTTCCCTGTTTGCACTCGAAGGCCAGGTTAGGAACACAACATCAACAGCAGTAATAATAATAATAATCCTTGCACTTGCTATCGCGTTTTTTCACGTCTTCTAGCCGTCTCTGAGAGCGCCTTCTCAGAATATACTGTCAAGTGAATTGACAGTATATTTGTGGGCGAAACGCGGCAGCCAATTGCGCACAGCAGCGTCCCCCACAAACAGTCGTGGGTTGAAATGACCAATTTATTATAGGTGTTATTTTGGGACGGATTATTATTGGCTGGGCGCCTGCGTGCGTGCGTGTGCGTGGAGTAAGGAAATTTGCTGGGGAAAGATGCATTGTTACCGGATGTTGTCCTCTGGAATCCGATGTTAAAACCATGTCCAGTCTACGCCTGTTCAGCTTCTCTCTATCCTGGTCAACAATCTCCCTCGCCCCCCCCCCCCCCCCCACCCCACCCCACCCCAATTAAAAGTGGTCATTCCTTCACCGTTGTTTGTGGGACTTTGCCGGGCGAAAATTGACTGTGAAATCCTGCGTAGCGCTTTTGAGACGTCTCGATATTATCGTTATATAACCGTGTATTATTATATATTAGCGCTGTTATCGCACGCACAAGGATTCCTTCTTATCCCAAACATCAGCTGAGTTTAAATAAAAAGGCCAAATTGGGGCCGGAATCGAGCTGCTGCCGGGAAAAGGCCAATCTACGCCCGATACTGTTGCGAAGCAAAGGAGCTTAGAAGTGCAGAGGGTTAGTGGGGTATCGTACATCACAGCTCAGTTTAATTCAGTCGGGAGAGACTGCAAAAGCCTTTGCATAACATATCCTGTTGTGACTCACTGGCAGCCGTACAGAAAGTGCGCTGTAATGAAGTGGTACCTATTTTTTTTATATATATATATATACACATGTTAACATGATTTCTCTGCACTGTTTATAGAGTTATGAGTGCCGGATGATTTATTGGGGGTAACAACCTATTTTCCTGAGCTTTGCAAAAGCGCGAGTGAACATAAACTGCATTTAAAGCGAGTGTGTGGTTCGGATGGCGTTCTTCCCCCTTGTCCATTACCCCCCACACACACACCAACACCCTCCCCACCCACACACACACCACACACACATAGCCTTTCCACCTCCCTCCACACCTTCCCCCTCCACACACACCTACAGACTCAGCCCTCCTCCCTCGCAGGTACAGTACCAGATGAAAGGGATACTTGGTGTTATCAGCGCCTTATCCTCCTGTCGTGAAAGGCGCTATACGCGTGTAATGTTGTTGTTGTTATTTGGAGCTGGTGGGCGGAAAAGTTCTGGCTGCATATTTTCTCCTGGTATACCAGTGAGATTGAGCTAGGAAAAACACAATCACTACACCAGAACAGCAATTTCTTGCGAAGCACTTTTGAGACATTTTGACATGATAGGTGCCAAGTCGTCAAACGCAAGGAGTATTACAATAATGTTCGTATTTAATAATGGCTAAAAGTGTCTTCCCAAACATTCCCCTCCCAGCTCGGGTCACACGCCTCCTGTGCAGCGCCTTGTGACGTCCTCCCGACGTGAAAGGCGCTCTATAAATGTAATTTGTTGTTGTTGTTGTCCTCCTTATTGGGCACCCATATATCCTATACATTATTTGTAGCTATACAGTACCCTCGCTCCTCTGACAGATTTTGCATTGTAAATGAAGCCTTTGTAAAATACCCGCTCCTTCAACCTTTTTTACGGTTGCGTTTGTGTGGGTGATGGGGGGGTGGCTGGGTTGAGAGCAGGATGGAAAAGACACTTCGCAAAGTATCAAAGGCTTTGGAATTGGAGCGATTGTGAAGGGATGAGCAGGTGGGTTTGGTTGTCTGTGAAGCTGCCTCTTCAATATGGGTCTGCGCAGTAATGCACTTGGAAATTGAATCGTTTTTTCAACAACAGACGAAGGCCTCGCAGCTCATTGTGTCTTCTCTTTCAAACAGCAAACCATGCGATCCCCATTTACCCAGCTTTACATCAACCTCCCTCAACTCCACTCTCCCAACCCACCCCATATACAAATTATTTTAACGGTCTTTCATAGTTTATACGGTAGACAAGATCAGTAAGTCCTGTATGTGTGTGTGTGTGAATCATAGAAATTAATCATAGAATATGACAGCACCAAAGGAGGCCATTTGGTCCATCAAGTCTGTGCTGGCTTTGAAAAGAGCTATTCAAAGTCAATCCCACTCTCTGCGATCTCTCTCTCCCATAGCCCCACAAACCCGTCCTCCTCAAATATCCATTCACCTCTCTCTTAAAAGTTGTTAAAAGTCGTCGACCTGGTCTTAAAAACATATATAAGCAATAGACCATTCAGCCCCTCCAGCCTGTTCCGCCTTTCGATCAGACCATGGCTGATCTGTATCTCAACTCCATTCAACATTGCAGCTAAAGTGTTTTGAGACGTCCTCCCCCAAGTATGAAAGATATTATATCAGATACAAGGAAGATTATTATTCTTACATGGTTTGTGGGGTTAGGGTTAGAGTTAGGGTGATGGAAGAAATGTCTGTGTATGCGTGTGTGTATTTCACAACAAAATTATGTTTGCATAGTGCCTTTCACTTCAGGAGGATGACCCTCACGAACTCTCACACGCTCTCTCACACACATACACACTACACACATATACACACTCCACACACATATACACACTGAACATGGCTGCTTTTCACCACTTGGGTAGTGACAATGTTTGTTTGTCCTCCAGCTTTGCCAGCTGACTTCATTGTGGTTTGTTTTCCCAGGCAGAACGGTCCCAGTTGTGATTTATTATTCAATATTTTTTTTACTCCCATATAAATTGTTTTTAAATAGTGCCTACCATCTGTGAGCAACTTAAGGATGACTTTTTTTCAGCTGAAAGAAAAAGGGTTAACAGTGTGAGTGAGTGAGTGAGTGAGAGAGATCGAGAGAGAGAGAGAGAGAAAATGCTTCTTTTTGAACATTTGGTGTCAAATATCTGGTGATCTGGTGATTTTCAACTTGTACCCGAGTGGTGAAAAGCAGCCAATAATAATAATAAAAATAATAATAGTGACCCTTGTATTTAATATAGCAAGCGACTTATCACAAAGTTAAAACATTTCATAATGTTATACAAGAGGTCCAAGATGTTAAGTGAAATGACTCTATACTTTGTGGGCGAAGAAGAGGCTGTGTTTTCCTTCCTTCCACCAGTGATAATAATATATAATTTTCCTTGCATTTAATATCGCACTTTTTACGTCTTCTGGACGTCTCAAAGCACTTCACGGAATATACTGTAAAGTGAATTGACTGTATATTTGTGGGTGAAACCTGGCAGCCAGTTGCGCACAGCAGTGTCCCACAACAAACTGTTGTGGATTGAAGTGACCAATTTATTATTGTTTCTTTTTTGTTGAGGGAGTATTATTAAGTGTGTGGGGAGAGCAGGTTGGGGGGGGGGGGGGGGGGGAAATGGGGCGAGGAAACATACCCAAGGTTTTGCCCTGCCAGTAATCAAACCCAGGTCCCTCCAGGCAAGTGCTCTCACCAGTGAACTACACGTTTTCACTTCGGTTCAGTTGGCTTCGGTGTCCGCAGAAGAAACAACACACATGGATTGGGGTTCCCAGCAAATTTTAAACGAAAGAAAACATACTATATATATACACACTCACACACACACCAGAAATGTTACGTTATTAAGATACCTTAGTTGCCTGGTTCTGCCCTGTGATCTCTTAATAGGAACAATATTTTGCAAACCAGTCCAGTACTCTCGGTAATTGGTCCCACTTGAGCAGTGCAGTGCGTTTGGTCGTTGCCTCCTGTTGAGTTTCCCCTTCCTCGGCAAAGATTGGCTGGGATTATTGGACGGACGGGCTGTTCTGTTGGTGCAATGTCAAAGGCATCAGGAGCCTCAAACAGCTCAGTTGAGCTCTCACTTGCAGCTGTCTGAAGGGCACTGCGTTAATGTTCACTCCCGCGCGAGGTGAAGTCTCGATATTTGAGGCGTAACTTCACTCGGGATGAAATGAGGTGCAGGTGAGCGGGAGGGAAGCCTGTGGTGAACGATAAGAGGGAAAGACCGTAAATGCCCAATCTTTTGACGCATCGGAATCCCTCTCTACTCACGCCTTTTGTCTTTAATGACGACCCAAAACTCGACCAGAAATCCTACGGACCGAGTAGACACAGAAAGAGAGAGAGATGGAGAGAGAGTTCTACAGAGAGGAGGAATCCGTTGGGTGTCGTCAATAATAATAATAATCACGACATTCCTCGCATTTGATAAGATCGCCTTATCACGTCGTTGAGACGCCTCAAAGCTCTTCCCACGGAATATACTGTGAAGTAACTTGCTTGATATTGCTGAGTTTGTCGAGTAAGTTTGAGCTTCTGCGCTTTGCGACGCTAGCCTGCGTGACGGGCGCTAAATGGACGCAAGCCTTTGTGATTTGTGTAAACCTGAGACGCCGTCCGGCGTGGAGGGCGCTATATAAATCGAAGTTGTTGTTGTTGTTGTTGTAGTACAGGAGTAATAAACTTAGGAGAGTTTCAGAAGTGCATTTGCCTTAGTTTCTGGTTGGTCTACAAGGGGTTGGGAGGTGGGGGTTGATTGGGGGGGTGGGGCAAATTTCAAATGATACATTTCAAAAAATAATCTCGCCATTTAATACAAACTGAGTTTCGCCTCCAGCGCTGGGACTTTAAAGAAAGACAAACAGCTATTTTTTTTTATTCCTTGTACTTTATTTAAATATTTCCAAAGGCAATAAGGTTCAGTGGGATATTTATTCTACCTGTGCGTGAACATTGTTGAGTCTGACTTTAAATCTGAAGTTCCCACTCTGTTGTGGACTGATCCGTACACAGTTAATTGCTATCAACATGTGTCTCCGTTATTGTGGCATGATGACTACCAGGTTGGTAGAAGGCGAGTTAGATGCACGTTTTGGTCTCTTTTCTGCTCGAAATTCCTGTGTTCCTGATGGCGACACTATCCGATATTTATCGTTCACTGCAAACTTTGAGAGAAAAATTAATTCTCTTTTTTTGAGGGGTGGGGGACGGGGGGACGTTAGCCTGAACTGGTTGATTTAAAGTTGGATCGTTGGGTTTATCTGTAAATTTAAAAGTTCAAGGAGCAGAAAGTTACATTAACCTTAAAATCCCATGCCTTACCTGCCTGCGCCTCTTTGCGCTGACTGTCGTTCGGATTGGCAAAGATTCCAATTTGTTGGGAGGATTAGGAAGCCAAGCGAATTTGTCCTCTCACCTTTCGCCTCTGCTATTTGGGTTTCAGTCCAGCTTGTATTTTCTCTCTGTTCCCTGCCAGCTCCGAGACTCTTGAAATCAAATGGCTTTGGATCATCTCTCTCTACTCTGTTACCAGTGGGCGCTTGTCTCAGCGCACGGAACTGCTTGTAACTTGGCAGCCTCGTTTATAGGCCTTGAATGGTTAGTGAGTGAGAAATGCACAGTTCGTTCTAAGGTTGGGATTTGAGCCACGTTAGCGAGCACGGTGAAGAGTGACAAAAATAATAATAATAATAATAATTAATAATAATAATAATAATCCTTGCATTTGATATAGGGCTTTTCACATCTTATCGACGTCTCAAAGTGTTTCACAGACTGTACTGTAAAGTGAATCAACTGTATACTTGTACACTGTACATTACAGTTGACTAATCGGTAATAAAACTGGAAACAACACCTGCATTTTATGTTCGGCACCTTATTGCATGGCCCACATAACATTCAGTCGATCCACTTTACAGAATAGTTTTTGAGGCGCTTTGAGACGTCTAGAAGACGTGACAAGGTGCCATATCAAATATCAGAACTAACTGAGGATTGTTAGTTCTCAACATCGTCCTCAACATCTCAAAGCTCTTCGCAGGTTTTCACTGTCAAGTGTAGTGTAAGTTGCTGGCGTGGGACAGGTGACTAGCTTTATTTGGTGGGAGGGGTGGTGTGGGGGTGGGGGGAGAGAGTAATGGGAGGATTGTTGGCCTGGACACCTGAAAGGACCTCTGAGCGTCTCACCCGAAGACGGCACCTCCGGCGATGTAACACCCCCCCCCCCCCCCCCACCCTGCCATCCCACCCCCCAGCGCTGCACTGGAGCGTCAACTTAGACTATATGAATTCCAAGTCCTGGCCTGGGGCTTGGGACACAGGGTTCTGACTCAGAGGTGACTCAGCCAATGTTCTGAGCTTGTGGTGGGTTTGCACGTATGAGCGAAAGGAGCCAGTGTTGGATTAATGATCCTGCTCAGGGCCAGCCAGGAAAGATAGATATTTGAACATTCAAGAGCAAAGTTAGTTGATCTCAGCCAGTTCCTTACATCCATCCTTTCTTTTTGAGAAAGATCCCAATTTGGAGATGGGAATTGTAGACAAACCACAAGTTGGGTGAAACCACACGCGCGCTATAATAAGACACATAATTAAAGGCTTGCTGCCCTGTATTATTTTAGTAATTGAATATTCTGGCTGTTAATAAGATGATTTATTGAACTTTCGAATCCAGTAAATCTTTGAACATGGTGCACGGGGGTTGATTACATTTGCATTTAGAATTGCACGAGTATTTGTCACGTCAGACGAAGCCCCGGTTTTGTTGATTACTCGGGTTAAGTCATCCACAGTCCAGCGTGTGGGTGGAGATCGGTTTCAGGGTTTGTGTTGCAGTATCACCTTGTCTGGCGTAGGCTTCCATTCTCTATTCCCTTTGAGGGTTGTTCAAGGTCAACATTTTAGAATAGCTTTCAAAAGGGCGTTGGATGGATAGTGGGAGACTTTGTTTCCCCCGGTTGGAGAAACTACAACTAGGATGCCTAGGATAAGGGGTCAGACTTTTCGCACTGAGTCGAAGAAGGAAAAACTTCTTCACTCAGAGGGTAGTGAATTTATGGAATTCTCTACCCCCAAAAGGCTGTAGATGCTCAGTCAGTCCTTGGAATACATTCAAGACTGAGATTGACAGATTTCTTGTGGATAAAGGGATTAAGGGAGATGGGGATAAGGCGGGGCAGGTGGAGTTAGATTAGAGGATCAGCCGTGATCTTATTGAATGGCGGGGCAGGCTTGACGGGCTGAACGGCTGTACAGAAAAAGGAAACATTTGCAGGGCTGTGCTGGAAAGAGCCGGGGCCGGTGGGGAGAGAAGGGGACGAGTTGGGAGTTGGTCTCTCTTTGAAAGAGCCGACACAGGCACGATGGGCAGAATGGCTTCCTTCCTCCGCAGCCCGAGGAATTCCGCGATTGTGTGAATGAAGTTGAAACTGTGAGTTTTGGAGAGAAGAAGGTTCCACGGGTGAAACTGCAAACTGGATTCAAACGGCAACCGGGGATATTGTGTGCGTTTTAGTTTCCTCCTGTACCTCGGCAGAAGTTGCCGCCAGCGACTAGTATTCCGCATTCGGTTGTGTCCTCCCTAGCCAGTTTCAGCTTCTCTTGAGCAGCGAGTAGTACAGTCGCTAGTGTGTTTGTGCAGTCTGGTGTAGAGTCCCTTATCCATTCCAAATTTTACGCCGTAGTGCGCACGCATTTGTGATGTAACTTTTGGCGACCTTCACGTAAAAATAAAAACACCTCACTGATTTCACTCAACCAAATGCTGACCCACCTTCCTCTAACTCCGTTCCCCCACCACATAAATACACACAACACACAAACACATACGCACATGTTATATTGCTGGCAGTAAAATGCGGCACGGCCTATATGCGGACTGACGAGAATTCCTGCCTTAAGAACGAGGCTGAATTTGAATCGCAGCACTAATTGCCACACATTTTACGGATCGCGAAATGAGACGTCCAGATTAGTGTAGGCCGCTCCTAATAGGGTGAAGCCACAACTGTCAACATTAATCAGAATCGGGAGGTGGCTGAACGGGGCCAAACGATTGATTTAATGTGGGGTGACCTTTCGTGCATGTCACTGCGAGGAACCTTTTCATATTGATGGGAACTTGATAACGGGGGGGGGGGTTGGGGGGGTGGGGGGGGGGTTGGGGGGGTGTAAACGGACTGAATAATTGGACCAGGAAATTTCAAAACTGGGTTGAAAGTAAATGTGTAATGCATCTTAAGAAGCTGCGTTTGTGTGTGAGCGCACACGTGTGTTTGTGTGTGTGTTCATGTTCCAAATGCTACTCTGCGTGAGGGGTGTTATGTACATGCAAGTTGTTATTGTGGTGTTTTTTGAGAACTCGTGAATTATTTTTTGCGTTGAAGTGAATGCTTGGATTTTTTGGTGGGGGGGGGGCTGGTCGGGGACGAAGGTGTGTGTCCGCTGGGTGTCTTGAGAGACGCGCACGCGCGGAGACGACCCCCCCCATCGCCGCGCTTCAGACCTTAATTTAGCGCAATCGTGCCTCAAAAGACAATTACCAATCGCGGTCAAAACCCTTCGGCCAACGCGACTTGCGACTTTCTCGAGCGCGGATTCGACTCGACGCGAAGAAAAAACAAAGGCGGCACTTTTCTTTGAAGGGGGAACGCGAGTGAAAACGCGATTTGGGTTTTTCAGGAACGTATCTCCCGCGTTCGGCGAATGGCAACCGTATTCCCCGGGCGGCGTCAGCGGTTAGCATCTGAAATAAAACCCGGGTGCGAACTTCAATAAACACTCAGTCCTCCCAACTGCAGCTTACAGTCAGGCAATAAATATTAAAGGGGATTTAGATCTGTGTCTTAACAGCTGCATGGTTGGAGAAGCACACTATCTCTCTGCAGGTTTACTGACCCACTTCCATTTCCAATGCCAGTTGTATCTTAGCAACTAGAATCGTCCCCGTAGAGAAAAACACAGACTCAGTGCTGTTAGACTCTAAGTAGTGTACAGCGAGTCTGTCAAGGTTATGCTTATTTTGAAGAGAATGTGTGTAATGGCAATTTTCATAAGAGTAAGTAATGAGCGCAGTTAATACTCCAGTATCAGTCGAACAAGCCTGAACATTACCCCCAACATATAAAAAGTGTGTGTGTGTGGGGGGGGGGGGGGTGTTGGGTGGGTGTTGAGGGGGTGGGGGAGTGGGGGGGTGGGTGTAGAGGGGAGGGGTTGTTTTGGAGCTTATAAATGTGTCGGTCGATTTCACACTCGCGTTTCAGGGCGCCGTGGATGTCATCTGGTGTCAATTTAGCCATCTTTTAAGTATGGGTTAAATTAAAACACATGGACTGTGGTTTGCAGGAAACAGTGTAATCTGCTCGTGACATCATAGGCTTTTTTGAGCTGTTGCTGGGTAATTGCCATTTCTGCTGAGGACGCGTCTGTACTTGGTCTGCCTGTCTGCGTCTGTGTGTGCGTGTGTGTGTGTGCGTCTGTCTGTGTGTGTGTGTATACACATGCCTAAATGTCTATGTGTGCCTGCCTGTCTGTATATCTGTGTGTTCCTGTCTATGTGTGTGTTTCTGTGTGTGCTCGTCTGTCTCTGTCTGTCTGTCTGTCTGTCTGTGTGAAAGGTGCTGTACAAATATAGTTTGTTGTTGTGTGTGCCCGGCCAGAGAGAAGGAAGCTGATGTGCTCTTATACAGAAAGAAAGCCGGCTGTCTCTGTCTGTCTCTGTCTCCGTCTGTCTGTCAGTCTGCTTGCCTGTCTGCGCTGGGGAGCGTGAAGTGAAATGCCACTGAGCCGTTCACGAAATAATACATTAAACGTATTAAAGGCTAAAGAGAAATCCGCACTGCTCTGGCTCTGCAGGGCCGGAATCCTTATCCACATGACTTGGCTTTTGACTGCACTCAGCTCCCTCCCTCCCTCGCTCCCTCCTTCGCTCCCTCCCTCCCTCCCTCCCTCGCTGGGCAGGCGGGCGGACGGATGGGCGGATGGGTGGGTGTTGGCGGGGGTGGTGGTGGTGGGGGGTGGGGGGAGTGCGGGGGTGAGGGCCGATTGTTTTTTTTTCCTAATATTTGAGATATATAGCTGGCTCAGCCAAATTTCCCTCTGAGCATCCTGACCCCCCGAGTTGCCTTGGCGACGGGATCCAAAGCAAGGCTGTGATGTGATGTCAGAGGAATAAAAGCTGCATTTACGGAATATTGATTGAAAGGCCGTGCTCAGTAAAGCCCTCTCTCTCTCTCTCACACACCACAACCCCCCAAAATGTCTAGACGTTCTGAGAGAGAGAGAGATTGCATTCAACGCACTGCTGTACACTCATCACTGACGCCCAGAAACTGTCTATGTTTGTCATGTCTGCCTTGACTGTGTTGTGTGTGTGTCTGTATGTCGGTCGCTGTGTGCGAACGACGTTGTTTATGTGTGTACGAGTGGCACTGTGTGTGTGTGTGTGTGTGCACGCATGCGCGACACTGTGTATAATGCTGTGACTGATGCTGTGTGGGTGTGATACTTGTGTGTGCATGTGTGTGCGCGTGACATTATCTGTGTGTGTGTTTGTGGCACAGTGTATGTGTATGTCACGACTGTCTATCTGTGCATTTTCTCAGAGAGTCCCTAGTTCTGTGTGCTCATATGTCTCCACTCCCTTGGTTGATACCGGGAGACGGTGGAGGGAACTGGGACAATGTTTGTTTGGGGTCGGCCTGTCTTTTAGCACCGTCAGGTTTGATAACTTGATGAGTGAGTTGAGCGCGAGTATTAATTTGCTGTTAGCTCACCAGACATGAACTGATAAGAGTCAAGAAGAGCCTGGTTTTAAAATGCTCTTAGCTTCTCCATTCATCTAAGACAAGCCGACAGTCCTGTTTTCCCACCGACCACAGAACGTCTCACATGTATGTGTGTCTCTGTTCCTAGCAGCCACAGCTCCCATTGAAACATGCTTCCAGTCCACTGCCCTCTGCAGCTCAACGCAGAATGCACCTTGGTCAACATTAACATGTGTTTCTGTTGTGTTTGCTGATTTCCTTGACGTATAGTGTATCCATTTAATTTGGGCAGGTGGTGGGTGGGATGGTGGGGGTGGGGGGGGGGGGTGGGGGAAGCGAGGTTGGCAGGTTGTAGGTCTCATGATGATGGGGTGGGAGGGGATTTTAAAACCATTTCACGTCTCGCTAGCGTTTGGGAATTCACAACGAGTGACCAAATTATTATTTGTCTTCCAAGCAAATATTACCTCCAGAAAAGCGATCCGCCCATTGACTAACAACTGAGTTCCTAGTTACCGCTAGGTAAACAGAGGCGTGTGGAGTAAGGAAACTTGCTCAATGTTTCGCCCTGCCCGGTATCGAACCCAGGTCCTCGCGCTTGTGAGTGCAAGTGCTCTTAACCACTGAGCTACGGGACTCCCCATCTATACTGGAAGGGTTCAAAGGGTTTGGATCCTTGAGGACTCGGTGGGAATTTCAGATGGGCTGTGATTATTAGCAGTGAAAGACAGACCTGCTGTTGTTCACCTGACTTCTGCAGGTATCTCTGAGGAACAAAAGCGAGTCACGTTCGTTTCTTCCAGCTCTCCCACGCAGTGTGTGTATCCACAGGTTTCCACTTGTTCCTTTTACCGTCACAAATTAGCTACAAAAAAATATTTTTTTAGCTAATCTCACCTCTCTTCAGTCTGTGATGAGTGATTTGCTTTGGAATAATGCTACACCCGCCAACCATGATAATAATAATCCTTTCATTTGATATCATGCCTTATCACGTTGGTTGGAAGTCTCAAAGCTCTTCGCAGGACAGACTGTAAAGTGCGTTTGGCCGTATATCTTGTGGACGTGATGCGGCTGCCAATCACGCAGTCGAGGATTGAGTGACTAGTTTTTTTGGAGGTGGTGGGGGGGGGGATTTTTCTTGAACGAATTGTTACCCCCCCTGAAAAAGCGATCCGCCAATTGACTAACAACCGGGTTCCTACTTACTGCTTGGTAAACAGAGGCGTGTGGAGTAAGGAAATGCTTTGCGTTGCCATGAATCAAAAGCGAGGTCTCTCGCTTGTGACTACTGCTTAACAACAACAACAACTTGCACTTATATATAGCCCTGCTCAGGCAGGGTAGCGTCTAGTGTAGAACAGAGAACAGCGCGGAGAATAGCATTGGGAACCCAGTTACTCCCACTCTGTGTGAGTTGTGGCAAGAAGCAGTGAAGTAGAATTAGCATTTTTCTGACTTGGTTCCTGTGTACTTCCATTGATCTCTTTATCATTTTTCTTTCTCTCTCTCTCTCTCTCTCTCTCTCTCTCTCTGCCTCTCGCGTTCTCTCTCTCGCTCTCTGCATCGCGTCTCGCTGCTGCTCTTGACGCCTGTCGTGTCTCTGGGCATAACAATGAACGTGATTAGCTGAAAGAAATCCTCTGGTGGAAATCGCCCCCCGCTCATTCTCTCTCTCTCTCTCTCTCTCCCTCTCTCCCTTTCTCTCTCTCGCTCTCTCTCGCTCGCATCACTGTGCAGTGAGTGGCATTGAGCACTAACGTTCGCACACACACACACACACACACACACCAGCTCGCTAGATCATGAAACGCCAGTGATATCTCACCCAGAACCTTTGATGTTTCTCCCAATGCATGAAATGTGTTGAGATCCATGCTGCAAACACACTAATAATAATAATAACATGGGTTTCGAAGGCCACATTTTCACACAAATCACCTTAAGTGTAACAAACGCCTGTATGGATTCTGGCTTTTACTGGGGAGTCAAACATTTCTTGATTAACGTGCTTTGTTTTCATCAAGCTGCTTGGGCCTCGCTTTCCCGCCATTGTTAAGCGCTCGGAGACGCTGCCTGGAGTGGAGGGCGCTATATAAGTCCTACAGCGCAGTGGTTAGAGCACTCGCCTTACAAGCGTGAGACATGTGTTTCGAATGGCGAAACCGTGCGCAACTTTCCTTACTCCGCACACACACACACACACACATACACGCCTAATAATAATCCGCCCCCCACAAAAAAAAACTGTAATAAATTGGTAAATTCAATCCACGACTGTTTGTCCAGCACGCTGCTGTGCTCAATTGGGCTGCCGCATTTCGCCCACAAATATATACATTCAATTCACTTGACAGTATATTCTGTGAAGCGCTTTGAGATGTCTAGAAGATGTGAAGAGCGCTATATCAAACGCAAGGATTATTATTGTTATCAGCTGTTTGTCTTCACGAGCCTCTGTGTGGGGCTGTCAGTCGATTGCATTGCGAGCCTCCCGCTTATTATCATCAATAATACTTTGGGAGAGTTACTTGTTATTCGCAAGTTGTGATAACGTGGCTCTCTCTATTGCATTGTTGGGCACAATAGCTTTGATGTAACTACGGAAGCCACTGTATAGCATATACAAGGTGCCTGCAACCTTCTGTGATCATGTGGAACCATGATGACCTATTGCGTTTAGAAGTACA
Organism: Hydrolagus colliei; assembly: GCA_035084275.1. Lineage (NCBI taxonomy): Eukaryota > Metazoa > Chordata > Chondrichthyes > Chimaeriformes > Chimaeridae > Hydrolagus > Hydrolagus colliei. Next base: position 35,418 of record JAYJKW010000115.1, read on the forward strand.
GTTGTATTTAATTGTACTCGGTACAAGTGTTTAACTGTATTTAGACGTCCAGTGGATTGTGTGTGTGTGTGTGTGTGTGTGTGTGTGTGTTTAACAGCACATAACGATCCGTCACATGTTTGGAATGACATCTTCTGTAACATGGATGGAGTGAGGAGGACAGATGTGCCTCTGACAGCTGGTATCGCCGGGAGTGGGTAAAGAGGGTTCTGTGGACGCCCTCACGCACCTTACAGCCAGCCCCGTTTCGATGAGCCGGGAACCCGCTCCTCTGCCGCGAGTTGAGTGAGCTGCCGAGCTAAAAGATAACCCGTAAGACTATTTTAAATCTGCAAGAGAAGCGGATTATTTATTTGACGAGGAGGATTCCCAGCGGGATTAATTGGCGTGCGGAAGAGTAAGCAATCTGGTGAGGTTGTATTAACAGGCAGACACACTGGCCCCCGGGTCTCAAATCGACTGATGTTTACCATAAAAGCGTTGTGTTTAGACCGCACGTAATGAGCTACGTTTGCAGAAGCGTGAGGTCCGGATAAGTGTGAGGCAGTTTTTCTTTCTGTCGCAAAGGGAGAGAGAGAGAGGCCGCCCGAGGAGCGGGCGGGGTGGAGACAACCGGAGCCGAGAGACGCGTTCGACGGTCTTGTCCCGGGCGCTTCCAATCCCGGCCGCGAGCCTCGCCCTACCTTGCCGCCGCGGCCGCCGCCAGCGCACGGCCAAGTGACGAGACTCGCCTAAGGTCTCGGCCACGTCCGTCTGGAACCGGGAATCGAACCCGGGGTCCTCTCGCTTTTTAAGCGAGGCCAGCCAGCGCTCCCAACCAATCGCGACGCGAAATATCATTCCCCGTCCGCAAAGCACGCGGTCGGCTTACTTTCTTTTACAGTGTCTTCTGTGAAGAGCTTTGAGACAATGCGGGAAGATGGGATCTTCGCTGCATCTAATGCAAGGATTATGGTTTTTTAAAATTATTTTGACGCTGTAGGACATCTCTCCTACGAACCCCTAATTGTGGCAGCGAGAGGAGGGGAGAGGAGAGGAGGGGAGAGGAGAGGAGGGGAGGGGAACAGAGAAAGCACCGTTGACACCCTCCCCCCACCCCAATTTCCTTTCCTAGGAATGGGCTGCGTTTATTCACCACCCGAGAGAGACAGCCGTGGGCAAAGGCAGACGCCAGAGTTGAGCCAGAAACTGCGAGGTGGGGGGTGGGTGGGGGGGGGGGGGCAAAGAACTTTTATATTTTAATATATAAAGTGTCGTTAAGGGGAGATCCTCTTTTACGTAAACAAATTGACTTTGTGTTATATATTTTTGTATATTGTGTTTACTTCCCCACCCCCCCCACCCTCTCCCAAACCCCCAACACCCCCCCCCACCACCCCCCACCCCCTCCCCATTCGTCCCGTCTTGTTTATTTTGCTTCTTCTTTGTGTCTGTTGCGGAATGGCAAGCTATTTTCCCCTGGGTCTCCCCATCAATGCTCTGTTCTCTCTTTCTCTCCCCCTCTCTCTCTTTCTCTCTGACTGCCGGGAGGTGTAATAATGAGGCCTTGAATGCTGCATCTTGGCGATTCTCCCCCCCCCCCCCCCCCCCCGCTAGCCTCTCTTTCTCTCTCTCTCTCTCTTTCTCTGTCTCTCTCTCCGCAATGCCGCAGCTGATAACAGAAGCTCTGGCATGAACTGTGAGACATCACTGAGGTGGTGGGTGGGGATTGTGTGATTGCATCGGCCTCCGACGTGCCTTACCTTAGTAAACCCTCCGTTGCATACACCTACCTGCCTGTGTGTCTTGCGAAGGACTCTGTCATTGCTCGCTCCTTTTGGGTCTAACAATAGGGGAGACGAGCATTCAGACTGCAGCTCTGGGTAGAAAGGCAGGAGTTTAATCTTCGGTTTGGCGAGTGGTTGCAACTCATTCGAAAGAGAGCCCTGTTGTTATTTGTCTTCCTCAGCACATGAGCTCCCCTGTATGTTTTTTTTGGGGGGGTGGGGTGTCAACACTCACTGTCTCCCACCCTCCCTTCCATCCCTCCCCGCCACCTTTTCGTTACAGTGAGACACGATGCTTTCGTTTTGTCTCGTTTTTTTTTTTTTTAAAATGATTATTTTCCCAGTGAGATCTTTCACTGAGGAATTATCTGAACAGACGCACAAAAGCACCCTTCGTTAAGGGCACAAAACACGCGTTCGCCCACAAGACGCACAGTCACTACTCTACAGTATTTCCTGGAGAAGCACTTCATCAGACAACGACAACGTGCATTTATAGAGCGGTCATTCAGGGCAGGGTGGGGTCCCGGCGGTGGGGGGGTGGGGGGGGATGCTTGATGATGTGATGACATCTCGATGACGTGGATAAGGCGTCGTATCGACTGCAAAAGGATGGCCTAGATTTGGTAAATACATTAACTAGTCCATCACCGGGCATCAGGTATACACAATATATGATGCATGGGCATTTGCCTGCAAATATACAGTCAACTCACTTGACAGTCTATTCTGTGAAGCGCTTTGAGACGTCTAGAAGATGTGGAAAGTGCTCTATCAAACGCAAGGATGATGATTATTATTATTATTATTATAATGTGGGTTTTGTGGCCAAAGTACTTGAATTTATATGCAACAGAATTTAATCTTCCTTCAAAGGCTTTCAAGACTGAGCAAGATTTGTCCACACACACGCACACACACTCAAACTATCAACAGTCAGAGGGTCATCAAGAAGGATAGGCAAGCAGAGGGGATGCTGGAGAGATGAGATCAAATGGACCAAAGAACTTTCTTCATCCCAAACCAGCCCCCTCTCTCTCTCTCTCTCTCTCTTTCTCTCTTGTGATTTCAGCTGCAAAATAAACTGTCTCTCCAATTATGGGGGATGCATGTAGTTTGCAGCTCACTGCTTTTGTACTGATGAGAACAGTTGTAATTGAAAAGGTGAAACATTCCAGTTGGTAACTATCGGAGGGATCATTTGTTAGTAAACAGAATCCGCACTTTCTCTCTCTCTCCCCCCCCCTCCCCTCTCCCGCCCCCACCGCCTAGACCCAGATCCAAATGGCTGATGCAGCAACTGGGAATCACTCAAGATAACAGTTTCCGCAACACACAATTTTGAAATTGAACGAAAACAAACCCTCAGCATACTTTGTCACTGTGCACAGTTGCTCGCCTACGAACACAGTCTCGCTCGCTCCCCTTCACAGTGACTCCTGTTGTTTCGCCCACAAATACACGGTCAATATACTATACAGTCTATTCAGTGAGACGTCTAGAAGACGGCTTAGAGGGCGCTATATAAATCGAAGTTGTTGATAAGGCGCTAAATCAAATGCAGGATTATTATTATATATTATTTATCAGCGCTTCGCAAAGTCCTCCCGGCGTGAGACACTCGGTACCATGCGCACCAAACACCAGGATTAATATTAATGCTATCATCCGCAACAAGGAGTTTGTTACACTGAAGATCTCTGAATCTTTGCCCCCTGCACATCTCCAAAAATGCACTGAATAATAATAATAATAATAATCCTTGCATTTTACACAGCGCTTTTCACGTCAAAAGAATATACTGTGAAGTGATTTGACTGTACATTTGTGCGCGGAATGGTTGGAAGTGTGCGCTTCACAAATAACTCGCCCGTCCCCTCTTCCCCCCACCCACCCACACTCCAAAAAATGAGGGTGAAGGGTGGGGGGAGGGAGGGAAGGGGGCAGAGTATACGAAAGCGAGACTGAGTTTGCGTAGTGGGACTGAATGAGCTCACAGAGGTAGCAGTGGGGCAAGGCTGTGGAGGCAGGCAAGGCAATGCATGTTTCTTCCAAGACATCATTTAGTTAACTGCTCTCATTCCAGCTCAATTAGGATTAATTTCATTACATTTCTAATCTACATTATCAGATTCCCTAATTGTTTTGAAATCCCAAATTGAATCTCCCCCTCTCCTCTCATCTCCTCTCCTCTCTTCTCTCCTCTACCTTTTTTTTGGGGGGGGGAGCTAAATAACATGTCAGTCGTCAAGAGAACAGTTATCAAATTTCAGGCAATTCTCTGTCGAGTAAATAAATGAACTTCTTTAGGTCGTACAATGATCAAACCTCAACTTTATCCCTTCAGCCTGGATCTGATCGATATATTTTAGTATCGCAATCGGAGGGACTTCAGTTCTGCCAACGTAGGCTGATATTCTCTTTCAGTCCACGCTCGCCAAGGCCCGTGGAGTCCTGTAGCTTATGAGTTGGAGTTTTCGCCTCGTAAAGCGAGAGAACCTGGATTTGATTCTGTGAGACAGGGTGAAAGGTGAGGCAGGTTTACTGACTCCACATCCCTCTGTTCACCCTGCAGTCAGCGGGAACCCGGTTGTGGCATTGAATCCCTGCTCATTTTCCCGCGTTCCTACTTTATTTTAAGCGCCTCGGGATGTCCTCCTGTCGTGAAAGGCGCGATCCAAATGTTATTTTGCACTGCGTTCGAGGAGTTTAAAACAAAGATCAATAACTTGACACCTCGTAAGGAGTGCGGTGAGTGGGCGAAATTCCAGTTATTTTGTATTTAACGCAGCTTTGTTGATTGGCGACCTCTATTTTATGTAGACGTTTACTGGGAAAGTGGAGGGAAGGAACGGTGAGGCTGCGAAATAACTCTGCAGTCAGGAGAAGGAACCATTACAAAGAAAAGCCATTCATTTTGTTGTGCTCCCGCCTCTTCCCGTCAGCCCCCCCCCCCCCCCCACCGCCCCCATAAACCCACTGTCTTATCATAAACTCAGTTGTCAAATGATATTAAAAGCTAGCAAACAAAAACGCTAAGTTTTTCATTGTTCCGAAGGACGTGACATCACTGTGGTGTTTGGACTAGTGAGAATGGGCTGCCAAGCTATTGAAGACGGATTAAAATCATTCGGTGTGAGAAACGAGGGCGGGCGGAAAGCCGTGAACGTTCGTGGGTTATTTTTCTTTGCAGCGTTTCGCCTTCGAAAGAGCTTCGAGCCCGAGTCCCACCCCCACCCCCTAACCACACTGCTTTCCGCCCCGTGCTTTGTTTGAAACTCTCTTGAGCGAGAGCCGCGGAGGGAACACATGTTTCCAATCATATGGCGACTCGCAATTTTTAGGGAGTTTTTCGAGCAAACAGTGATCCTTTGGAACAGCAAAGCATCAAGTCCTCTGCTGGCTGCCAGAGTGAGCTCTTACGAAGCAGATCGTTCAGTCCGCAGTAAATGGCGGCTTCTGCGATGCAAACCAAGGATCAACAACAACAACAAAATTGCCTTTCACGTCGGGAGGATCATTAATACTAACAGTCAAATTGCTTTTAATAATAATAATAATAATCCGTGCATTTGATATAGCTTCTGGACTGTGTCTCCAAGCGCTTCATGGAATATACTGTAAAGTGAATTGACTGTGTATTCTGTGGGCGAAACGCAGCAGCCAATTGCGCACGGCAGCGTCCCCCACAAACTGTCGTGGATTGAAATGACCCAATTTATTCTTTTTTTGTTTGAGGGATTATTATCAAGGCGCGCGTGTGTGAGAGAGAGTGTAAGGAATCTTGCCCAAAGTTTCACCCCGACCAGCCTGGAATTGAACTTTCGTAAGGCGAGCGCTCTAACGCCTGATCACGTCTCAAAGCGCTTCACGGAGAGAGTCAAATTGTTACGGCAACGAAAGGGGGAAAAACACTGTTCCGTTATATTTCCTCCTGTAAGCCTTAATTATGGAACGACACAATCATTTTCAATGGAGTCTGAAGTATTTTATCGTCTCTCACCCCCCCCCCCACCGCGCCCCCCCAATCATCCCTCATACCAGCTCATTTACGCTTCTAGACTTCTTTGTCTAAGTGCTTGAAGTACGTGAAGCACTTTTGCCTTCAACTAAAGTAAGGATTTTGAGCAAATTGAGAACTTGCCTTTGGGGTTGGGAGTGGGGGGAAACGCATGATGATTTTTATTGGTTCATTTTGTTCTTATTAATCTTGGGATACAGTATATATTTTGGCACTGGGCATGGCAAGCCACTGGTGGTTAGGTGAACTAGATGGACCTCGGATCTGCTTTCTCCCCGGCAAATTCTTGTGTTCTTATCAACCAAGGAAGCAGAGATTTGTGAGACAGGCGGTTGTGAATAATAATAAAGTAATGTACTTGGGATGTGTGCTGTTGCGTGGGTGAATTTTGAGTAATGTATCCTGAACTCTACACGAGACAACACACAGCGGGGGAGAAATTCCATCCCATTCACACTTTACTTGGTTTCTCTTGCTTTTTCACAGTGTCCAGAATTTGATCTAACCGAGTTTTTGAAACAAATTTTGAAGCGAGTATTTCCCTGCAAGTTTCTTTCAAGTACTCGAGCAAAAATCGACTTCAGACAATTTGAGAAGATTGCCAACCCCGCATTAACAGAGCGATAGTAATAATAATCATCCTTGCGTTTTGATACAGCACCTTATCACGCCTTTGAGATGTCTCAAAGCGCTTTACAGAACATACAGCAAAGTGAATTGACTGCGTAGTTCGTAGGTGAAACTCAGCAACTAATGGCGTGGAATAAATCTGGGCCTAGGTGCACTTTCTCTCAAAGTATCGTTACTTTGCTGTTTGGATGGCTTTCGAATGACGCCTGCTGCTTGCCTAATTCCGGAGAGTATTAGGCGCAGGTTGGCTTTGGTTGAGTGATCGTATACGATCACGGGTTCAGCCTTGAAATCTCGAGACCGTTTGCTTCTTAGGCTAACAGCACCAGTGTTGAGCTTGGATGGAAACCGGTTGAAGGTAACATTTGAAGACATTTGAAGGATGGGTGGGGTGGGTGCTTGTTCGGTTTGTGTTGGAAACCGGACCGCCTGCCTGAGTTTAAACGTACGTGGAGCAATCTGGCACTTGGATATACATTTTTAAAAAAGACTTTGTGGGTTATTTGGGCAGGCGAACTCTAACGGAGATCGGATGTCACTGCGATTATTAGTGGCTTCCCAAATAATAATACTATATAATAATCATAATCCTTGCATTTGATTTAGCGCCTCATCGCGTCTTCTAGACTGGGTCTCAAAAGCGCTTCACAGAATATACCGTGAAGTGAATTGACTGTATGTTTGCGAGCTTTGGCAGTGACCTCGTGAAGCTTCCTGCGTTTACTGTGTGTGCGTTGATGCCCACGCTGTCAGCCAACTGGGTTGTGTCCTTTGATTAATATGCCCGCTAATGAGCATTGATACTAATTAATTAGCACTTGCTATCAAACTCTTGAGCTCTTGGGCAGCGCAGTGTTGCTCCACACTGCTTTCTTGTGCCTCTCGTTATCTTTAAATTCAATGACGGCCTTGCTGTGTCCGCTGAATGTATAAAGTAAGCGGTAGTCGAGCGAGAGGGAGGGAGGGAATGCAGGAAGATAGGCCTGACTGGCATCCATATGAAGACATGTCACGTAGAACGACCAGCGTACAAAGCAAGACCATATGTGTATGTGTGTGTGCGTGTGTATATGTGTGATACAAATTCATGCATCATAGCTCATTATCACGAGTCGATGCATCTGCACATGTCTGTTATGTTGGGTCAGTGAAAGATGGGTAGGTTCGTGTGGTTGGATAAAGTAAGGGTGGGGGGGGGGGGGGGGGGGTTGGGGGGGGGGGCTATGATTTGATTACCCTTCGTTGAAATGCATCTGTTTTCTGAGGAAGGGTGTAAAATATTGATAAGAATTTGCCGGAGGTGTGAGGGGGGGATTGATGGGGCGAATCTATCTCTCCAGCTCATCCCCAACAAAACGAAATGCGCCTTCGGGGGCTCGGAGGTGGGGGTGGAGGGGTGGGGGAGTGGAGATGTACTACAGCTTTGGTGCAGTCCGCAGTAAATATGGCATTATAGCAAGCCCGAGCTCCGTGCTGAATTATTTATTCCAGTTTGACTGTACTTTACTGTATAGTCCATACACAGAGCGTTTGGGAAGGGAGGGTGCGGAGGGGGGCCGAGTGGGGGGAGGGAGAGAGAAAAAGCGGGGGACAACTGATTATTAAAACCCAAGGCTTAACAGAATGCAGATGTGGCTTAAACATTGTACTTTGCATTTTACTGTAGCTTGGTGCGCGTAATGGGGAGGTTGGGTTGAAATGTCAACAGTATTACAGCAAACAAATTCAGTCTCCTGTTTCAGAACATACCTCTCGTTACTGTCTGTAAGGGTTAATCTTTACATCGTAACAATATAGTGTGCGTCTGTCTCACTGGCAGCTCTTATATATTGTATACACATGTATATATCTATATAAAATAAAAGAGTAATAATAATAGCATTGATATCGCTATTTTTTTTCTCCCCTCCCTCCCTCCCCCCCCCCCCCCCCCCTCCCCACCATCGATGTTTTAAGCCAGATTGAAGGTGTACCGTTACGCTCTAGTAACCGGTTTGTGAGACTATTACAAACCCGGGGAACCTGGTGAAAACAATAGCTCTCGCGTTTGATGTGAGCGCCTTTCATGTCGGGAGGACGCCTCAAAGCACTTCACAGGACGCTCCGTTAAAGTGAAGTGACTGTGTGATTCGCGGTGCGAGTCGGCAGCCGATTCGCTCACAGGGGTCCCCCCCCATACACACGCAAACACGCACTCAACTGGAATGACCAGTTGTGTCGGCTGTACGCCTTGACATACAGTACATTACTGTGTTTAGCGACTGTGTTTAGCTTAGCAAATAATAATAATACTCCTTGCATTTGATTCACTGTTAAAGTGCATTGAGGGTTAGGGTTAGAAATTTGATATATGTCTTCTCGACATCTCAAAGATTTTCACAGAATATACTGTAAAATGAAGTGACTGTATATTTGTGGGCGAAACATGGCAGCCAATTGCACACAGTAGCGTTCCCCCACAAACAGTCGTGCATTGAAATGACCAATATTATGATTGTTTTTTATTGGTAGCGATGGGATTATTATTAGCTGTGTGTGTGTGTGTGTGTTGAGTAAGGAAACTTGCCCAAGATTTCACCCTGGCCTGCCTGGATTCGAACACAGGTCTCATGCTTGTAAGGCGAGTGCTCTAACCACCGAGACCCAGGAGCAACGCAAACTGTTAAGTGCTGCTTCCTCTCTCCTTGTGGCTTCTCCCAACATTCACGAAACCAGTTCGGTTTTTAATGTAAAAATTGCAAACGTGTGATATCGGATACTGCGCTTAGCCCCCTGGCCTTTGCGACATGGAGTTGGAATTACAAACCATGATCTCTCTCTTGCTCTCTCCATCCCATCCCCCCCACCCCCTCCACTCTCTTCTCTGTTTCTCACCATTTTATTGCCTTCGCTTTATTGCTGGAACCAGGGTCACACTTCTGTGATACATCCAGCATCAAGAAAGAACCTTCAGCGGGGATGGGTGGGGGGAGGGGCTTTCAGACACTTGGCACCCACTCTGTGGAACGCCATTCCCAGATCTCCCCCCCACCCCCCCGCCCTCTCCCGCCTCGCTCCCTCCCCTTCGTTCAAGCTGCGTTCTCAAAAACCTAACGTCTGTGTCTCTCTGCCGATTGATTCCCTGTCAATACAGAGCACATTGGTCAATACAAATTCCCATTGGGTTGAGACATTGAGTGTGACATCCCTGCCATAGGAAAGATCACAGCCCGGCTCAGGCATAAGGCAGTGGCAGTTATACGCTGTTGAATATATGTCTAAGCTAGCCATTCAATCTGACTATGCTAGTCCAGCAAGCGGAGGCATTTGACATTGTGTTTCTCAGCACACAATCCATCCCAAAAATCTCTATACCCATACCCTACAGCTCCCACGGTGACATCAAAGGTTGTGGCATGGAGTCAGCCTGTAGCCCTCTTGCCAATCCGACTCAGAAGGTCATGGGTTCAAGACCCACGTCGGGACTTTGAAGAGGCAAGATCTGGGCTGACACTTCAGTGCAGTGTTGAGTGGGGGGGGGGTGATGGTGGGGATCTCTCTGTTGATGGAGTTGCCGCCCTTCAGGGGGGAAGCTTGAAACCGAGATCTACGTCTGTTCCTGCTTGGGAGGGTGTTAAAGATCTCCCTCTGGTGTCCTGACCCAACAATCCTCCACATACCTAATAACAATAATAATCAGTCGAAAAAAAAACCACGATCATAAAAATCGGTCATTTTTCAATCCGCGACTGTTTGCGTGGGGGGGGGAACGCTGCTGTGCGCAATTGGCTGACACGTTTCGCCCACAAATATACAGTCAATTCACTTCACACAGTATATTCTGTGAAGCGCTTTGAGACTTTCGCAAGATGTGAAAAGCGCGATATCAAATGCAAGGATTATTATTGCTATTATAAATGTGATTTTGTTGTTGTTGTCGTCATCGTCGCCTGGCCCCGGATTTTACCCTGGAACGCGTTGCGTCGCTCGATAAAAATTTGCAAGTGTTGATTCATCCTGTGTGTCGGGATAACCTTATCAACGTGGCTTTTTTAAAAAAAAAATTAAAATCAAAGAAAACTTAGTCATATCCAATTTCTTTCACATTGACTGAGGGGACCCCTTTGCAAGCTTCACTGCCTCTCGGGACTTTAATACCCTTTTACTCCCATCACTTGCCATTAGTCAACCGAGCGAAATCCGCTCCCAACTACTGGTTCTGTTTAGTCGGCAGGCAGGGCAGTAAGTTAGCCGGGTTCTAATTAAAAAAATAAATCTTAAATAGCAACGTGCGATTATACCGTACCGAGGAGGGGAGGAAGGCCCCAAACCCAATCTCAAAGCTTGAGAAATTGTTCATAAACTGCTGGAGCTCCACCATCCTAGTTTATGACATTATCCGAGCGTCTCGATTGGGTTACGGCGCTTTCAAACCCTCCCAGGTATCTGTTATTCTTTCTGTAATCTTCAAAACATTGGCTCGATGACAGCTTGGTGCCTCCAGTGCTCTCACAGCTGGACTGTACGCTACCTGGGTAATCCATTCTGGCATTCAGCTGGATTTGGGGATTTGAGGGAGAGAGAAAACAAATGTTTTTTTTGTGAGACTATTCGCAGTCAAAAGGTGCTATGCGGTATTCGCATGGCGAGCTCGCGTTTTCTTGTTTGGCCCACAAAATACGCAGTCAATTCGCTTTATTCTCACGTTCCGTCTCGAACTTGATAACGATAATCGTCCCTTCTAGAGACCTATCGAGGAGCTTCGGGATATAACTGTAAAGTGAATCAGCGCTATATCGCGCGAGCGAAATAGGCGCTATATCAGACGCAAGGATAATTATTATTGTGTGTGTGTGTGTGTGTGTGTGTGTGTTTGTGTGCGGTTATTGTATTTGAGTTGCATTGTAATGATGATCACGTAGCTGACTGTGTTTGCGAGCTGTCGGCTCAGGCGAACGAGAAGCAGAAATCACTTTGCCGTCGGCTTGCTCCCTCCCTCTCTCCCTCTCCCCACACACCCCCCCCCAGCCCCCACCCCCTCCCCATCTGCTCAGATTCCTGTTGCCATTGCAACATTGCTGTTCTTTCCACACACACACACACACACACACACACATACACAAGTGCGCGCGCACACACACACACAGACACACACATAGCGACAGACTGTCGGGACAATATCACGTGGTCGGGCTCCTTCAAGCAAATCAATAATAAATTAAACAAACTGGGAATTGGGAGAGAGTTGAAAGTTGGTTGCATTTTCTGGAGGATTTTTTTTCTCTCTCTCTCTCTCTCTCTCCCAGATAATAATCTTCTAAACGAGCTCGCCTTAAATCATTCGCTTCTCTCGCGTGCGCACACACACACACACACACAGAGGCAGCGGAGAAGTGAATCTCCGGCATAATTCAGCAATGTCCTAATTATTGGAGCAGCTGCTTTGCTTGTAACCTGAAGTCACATCGCCCCTTCTCTTCATCAGCTGGGTTACCCGGGCGCAATGGGATCCGTTGCTTGACTTTTGATCCAGAACTGTCGCGGTTGTAACTGTATAATAATAATAATAATAAGAATAATAATCCTTGCATTTGATATAGCTGCTTTTCACGTCTTCTAGACTGTGTCTCAAAGCGCTTCACAGATTGTACTGTCAAGCGATATTGACTGTATATTCGTGGGCGAAATGCAGCAGGTCAATTGCGCACAGCGGCGTCCCACACACAAACAGCCATGGATTGAGTGACCAAATTATTATTGTTTTTCTTTGGAGGATTATTATTATTAGGCGCGCGCGTGTGCGTGTGTGTGTGCGTGCGTGCGTGTGTGTGGAGTAAGGAAACTTGCCCAAGGTTTCGCCTTGACCTGCCTGGATTCGAACACAGGTCTCCCACTTCCAAGGCGAGCGCTCTAACCACTGAGCTACAGGACTGCACTGTATGCAAAAAAAAACCACACGCAACAATACACCCGTGTGTTCTTTGTGTTGAGGCACTCAACACAAATAATAATAATAATCTTTGCCTTTGGTGGAGAAACTTATCACGTCATTGAGACGTCTCGAAGCCCTTCTCCGAATATACTGTCAAGTGGATTAACCGTGTATTTTGTGAGCGAAACGCGGCAGCTCGTTGCGCGCAGCGGCGTCTCACAAGTGCTTCTAGGAATCCTCCTTTCGTGAAAAAGTGTTGTATCGATGTTAGCCGCATTCTTCGTGTTCTTTCGGAGGCAGGCGATTGGGGAATTATTTAACGATAAGTGCGGTCTTGTACATTCAACGTAGCGCCTTTCGCATCAAGAGGACATCTCGGAGCCCTTCGCGGGATTTGCTGCAAAGCGTATTCTGATAGTGACTGCATTATGTCCGCACGGTTTCTGTCTGTCAGTCATGAATCAACGGTGGGCTTGCCTTAATATAATAATAATAATAATAATAATCCTTGCGTTTGATGCAGTGTTATTTTCGTTTCTGCCGTTCCCCTCGTCTCTTCTTTTGTATCCGCTGATGGGCTTCCTCCTCCAGCCCTCCCGCTGTCGCGGGCCGCCTGCGTTCCTCAGGGCTCTGAAGGCCAGAATACGCTTGTTTGAACGGCCAAGAAAGACTCGGTTCCAGATAGTCTCGCCCGTCTGTCATTCCTCTACGTTGATCCTCGCACAAGGATTTGCGAGTGTCTGAGTGACTCTCTGCCCAGAGATCGAAGACGGGCTTTCAGACCTGTGGGCGGAGAGACTTGTATATAGTGAAGTAACAATAGTCCCAATACAGTTTGGAGAAACCCTGAGCGTATACATCTCTCGTCCATTACTGTCCCTGGGTCTCTCTGCCATTTCCTTTTTCTCCCCGGTCCCTCCTCACACTCTCACCCTCCCCACCGCCCCCACCCTCTGTGATTTCCATGTAGCGGCAATTTTGCAATTGATTCGCTGTGTCTGGGCTGAGCTTATTAAGGCTGTTTTATCTGCACAGGCGAGCATTTCTGGCTCCCGAGCCTTTGTCACAATCGAAGCCGGCAAAGAAGCCCTCGCGCATTGTTAATCCCTTGTTAAGAGCAAATCGACTTCATACGGATCTCACAGAGGGGAGAGAACTTTGGTTACGCTTTCGAGACAAGGCATTAAAAGTGCGAGAATTAGCTGTAGCTTTTATCCACCGCCACGAAACCTCTTTTTGCTTGAGCCGTGCGTGGGAAAGGCGAACGGTTTTTTGAGTGCCGTGTCCTTGTGAGTAGAGTGAAGTTACCCATTAGGTTATTAGCGAGAGATATCTAGGGTCAAAAGGGTGGCCGCTCGTTTGCAGTCTATTGACTTGGCATGCGTAAAATGGGGACAAAACGACTCGGCGCAAGGGATGGGACTCGTAATAAATAATCCTTGCACATGATATTAATACTAATAATCCTTGCATTTGATATAGCGCTTTTCAGGTCTTCCAGACGTCTCAAAGCGCTTCACAGAATGTACTGTAAAGTGGATTTACTGTATATTTTGTGGGCGAAACGCGGACGGGCAATATTTCACCCGATCATGCCTTTGCGACGCCTTAAAGCGCATCACCGAGTGTATTATAAAATGGATTGACTGTATGTTTTGTGGGGGCGGGAGGGGAGTGGGGGCGAAACCCGGCAAGCCAATCGCAAGGAGGGTCGGGAAGGAGCAAGAGAGAAGGAAAAGGGAGTTCAAAGGTGCATTTCTAGCCCTCGAGCGTTGTAAAGATTCAATTTTAAAGCTTGCCATCAACCCATAAAACGCTGCGGAGTATGAATTACAAAGTGTATCTGGCAAGACAGACTTGTCTCATTTTCTTATTCAGAGACAAAAAAAAAGGACTGACTTCGAGAAGGGACGGGGGGAGGGAGTGAGGGAGTGTGGTTGAGGGTGGGGGGGCGGGGAGGTGGGGGGGGGGGGGGGGGGGAGGAGGAGAATTAAACACCAGCCCTGTATTCTCAAAGGTGTATGGAATTACATAGTTACTCCCAAGTTAGTGTGCGGATATTAAACTATTAATGGACTCTTTTGTTCGCGAATATGTAGCGCGTTTGAATGCTTTGTACACGAGAACTGAGGTTTTGTGTGTTGCGTGCTCTGCATGTCGTCTTCAATAACATCAACTCACCCACACTCTCAGGCAGGCGATGGAGACTGGAGGCAGCCAACAATATGTGGCACAGCTTTACAGCTTCTCTCTCCTCCGCCTCCACCCCCCCCCAAACTCCCTCAACTCCGCATGCCTCCCCTCCCCAAGAGGACCACAGGCTACCAATCCACAAAGCTCTGGCGTCTCACACATGTGACTGCGGAGGAAGTGGAGGTGGTGGGGGGGGGGGGGGAAGCTGGGGGAGAGAGAGAGAGCGAGAGAGAGCACTGAATCCCAATTCAGTCGTGCAAATTGATGCTCTCGGCCTCTTGAATTATTGCAACAAGGGACAGAAGAGTTTTGACTGGCGAATTTCGCTATCCGTGGAGTATCACGGCAGGATTGATGCTCTTTCAGTCACAGACTCCAGCCTCTCTCTCTCTCTCTGTCTTTCTCTCTCACTCTCTCTCTCTCTCTAGGTTGCGATGATGTTGTGATTCAATGGTTGCTTTGACAGTACATTGATCAACTGGGTCTGGTTACATACAGCATCATTAATCCTTTTTTTTTTCCCCCCCAAAAAAAAGAGATTCAGGCGCATTGGTGTTTAAATGTAACTTTGCAAACCTTATGATCTGCTTTAACCCTTTCTCAGTCGACACAGTAATGAAATGGAATGCCGGGCCTTGAGTCGAAACGTTTTGCTTTTAGATACAGTCTATGAATATTTGTGGATGATAAAGGTACACTCACTCACTCGCTCACTCACTCGCTCACTCGCTCTCTCACTTACTCGCTCGCTCGCTCAATCAATCAATCAATCAATCAATCAATCAATCCCTCGGCCTTCCAACCTCCTCCTTCTGCATTTGTGGAGTCCTGGAGCTCAGCGCTTGAGCACTTGCCTTGCACGTGAGAGACCTGGGTTCGATTCCCGGCAGGTCAGGGTGAAACATTAAGCAAGTTTCCTTAGGCCACACACATACGCCTGGTAATAATCCCTCAAAAAAAAAATCGCTCATTTCAATCCATGACTGTGGGGGACGCTGCTGTGCGCAATTGGCTGCCGCGTTTCACCCACAAATATACAGTCAATTCACTTTACAGTATATTCTGTGAAGAGCTTTGAGAAGTCTGGAAGACGTGAAAAGCGCTATATCAAATGCAAGGATTATTATTATTGTCTTAAGATCGCGCCTGAAGACCTTCTTCTTTGACCGTGCCTAAGACCACCTCCTACCTTCTCCATGGCTTGGTATCATGCTGCGCCTGCCACTGTCAAACGCCCTGGGCCTCTACGCTGTGCTCTATGAATGCCAATGGTTCTTGTTTTTGATGCAGTCGAAAATCTTAATACACCAAGAGTTTATTAATAAACGAGAGTTTATTAAGGAGCTGTAATGCCGTCCCAGGCATTTGTTTATATGAAGCACATTTTCACGTCATGTGTTGCTTGGATGCGTATTGCCTCCTATAATGAGAATGTAGCGCTTGTCAGAATATACCGTAAAGTGAATTGACTGTATATTTGTGGGCGAAACGCGGCAGCCCATTGCGCACAGCAGCGTCCCCGCAAACGGTCATGGATTGAAAATGACCCAATTTTTATTGTTGTGTTTATTTGGGATGAATTATTATTAATTTGGCGTTTGTGTGTGGAGTAAGGAAACTTGCCCAAGGTTTCGCCCTGACCTGCCTGGATTCGAGCACAGGTCTCATACCTGTAAGGCGAGCGCTCTAACCATTCCCCAAGATGGGGTGGGGGAAGGGGGGGAAAGGAAGAGGTAGGGGAATCAAGGCGAAGGACACACTCTGGGAGATAAAGGACTCGTAAGCCAGCTCGCCACCCCAGCCCACACATTGGCATATTGTCTGCCCTTGACGTGGCATTGTCTAAATCTTCTGTGGCAGGAATGACATCGCTCCTTTAAGACGCCCGGAGTCAGTGTGCTTTAAGTGAGTCATTGAAAAACAAATAATTAAATGTGACTGCCTTAACCACATCCATTTCTGTTGGGCTAATTTTAAGCATTGATGCCCTTGCAATAATTGGCTAAAGGGTCGGAACTAAATATTTAACCCTGTCCCATCTGGAGCTCTCTGGGTTTTTTTTTGACGACTTGCAATTATTCTGTAGCCGTGTGGCTGAATGGGCTGAATGGGGAAGGCAGAAAGCACACATCAAAATATAACCCCCACTCTATATTGCCTTGTCTGAAATGACTTCACCGCCCATTGCTTAGTTTGTTGTTGCAGCACATTTGTGTGACAGACTGTAGAGGGAAGTTTATTATTAGAAGCTATGTCTAGGAGTGGGGGTGCGGGGAGGGAGGGGGTGGTGGGGGGAGAGAGCCTTCTTTTTGTCAACCTTTGTCCCATTTTCAGGGTAAAAGCAATGGGGGAGGAATGGATTGTTAATGTTAGGTGTTGCAGGAATGTGGGACGAGATTGCTTTCACTCCCCTGCACTGGTGTTTTTGTGTGGTCTGGGTTAACCATGTGTGCGTTTTAATGGCTGTGTCTTAGGGAACGTCAACAGGAAAATTGTGGTGTTTTTAAAAAATGTTGGCAGCGCTCAGCGACCTAAAATTAAAAGCATACCTTGCTTCTGGGAGAGTGGGTAGTGGTGGGGGAGGCAAGGCAAGGCAAGGCTGGAACTTAATTGCAGTCTTTTCCTGCCTGTCTGGCTCCAGTGTCACATAACAAATATCACATGCAGAAAAACACAAAGCGAAAAAAAAATGTTTTGCACTAATTGATGAAGGTGCAATGTGAGTGTGCGGCAACGAGCGAGCGAGTGTGTATGTGTGAGTGTGAGTGAGTATGTGTGTGGGAGTGCGGGAGGTGTGGGGGGGGGGTGGGGGGGTGGAGGGGAATGTTGCAGTGTGATTCATTTGTTTAAAAGCCAAATGGAATTTTGTATTTGAGAAGCTCAGCCTCTTTTAACGCTGGCTGGCCTGGCCGTTGCTTGAGTTGCGAGTTTCTCTCTTCCCCAGAAGGGGAAATAAAACGGGAGAGACCCAAGGTTCCTCGCCGGACTCCACAGTCGGTCGTTCTCGCTTCTAACCCATGTACTTTTTTTCTTTGTGGGGAAAAAAAACACTTATTCCCCTGTAATACTTTGTAGAGCCACATGCCTCTGAGCTTAATGCTCTGTCTTTCATGCCAATGTGTATTTTCTTCAGAACAGATCAAATAGTCCTGTAGCTCAAGGTAATGAAACCTTTATCTAATATATATTATATATATATATATATCTCTAATATATATTTACTTTTGCAATACCTTTTGTCTGTGGGCCTGACTCTGTGAATTGTCATGGCTGTAGAGGGTGTTTTGATGTCTCAAGAGTGTGTGTATGTGTGTGTGTGTATATATGAGGTGGGTTGTTAACTATATTTTAGAATCTGCTACATGCAGTATACAGAAATAGAATGGATTTAGATCTAGATTTTGGTGAGTTTGGCAATGCAGGAAATTGATCTCAGATGTCTTACTGATGTGCTTTAAATGAATTCTCCCCCCCACCCCACCAACCACCACCACCCACTGGCAACCCCTATAAGTTTTTTTGGCAAACTACATTCTATTCCACACCTTAACTCACACCTCCTCCTCCCACTTCTCCTCTGCCTCCTCCCATTTTCCTCCCTCGAGACTTGGCTTCCTTCATCCAGGCCAGTGAGTGAGTTAGTTCATTAGTAAGTTAGTGAGTTGGGTTGGTTGTGTGTGAGCTTGCTGTATCATCACACTTGCCAACGCAGCTTCATGATGTTCAGTGAAAATTGCTCCCTGCAACGAAAAACACACACACCGATACAGACGCACACAGACAGACACATCCTTGCTATTCTTTGCTATCTCCTGACTTGCCTGCCTTTAGTGTTGCAGAATCTTGGTTGATAGACAAGCCAACTGGCTCAACACCGTAGGACTTGGGAGAAGGGCAGACCAGTCAATGGTAGGTGGGGGCGGTTAGGCGTTTGGCGTACAAAAATATCGAGTCAATTCACTTTACAATGTATTCCGTGAAACGTCTGAGCTGTAGAGAACGAGAGAGAGAGAGAAAGAGAGCGAGAGAGAACAGTCAGGGGCTGTGTTGTGTTGTCCAGCTAGCTAGCTGGCTGTCTTCTTGCGAAGGGGAGGATGGAAAATATCTCTGCTCCTGTGTGTTCCAGCACGGCTGTGATGATCGAGGAGATGGTGTACGTCAGCAAAGCTTGCCGGGCAGCGATTTTTTAACTGGCAGAGCAAAGGGATCGGAGAGAGAAGGTAAATAATATACAGAGAGCGAGAGAGAGGCAGCTCAGTACAGCAACACAGCACAGCGCAGCCGAAGGCAGGCCCTTGAATTCAGACAGCGTGCAATTCCGCTGTGTCTAGTGACGAGACTTACATAACAAGAACCACCTATAGCACACAGGACAAAGAGAGCAACGAGTGGGGGGGTAGTGGTGGTGGGGTGGGGGTGGGGGGGAGAGGGTGCGGGGGGAGAGAGAGAGAGAATGCACTTATATTTTGTTACCAGGAAAAAGAAAAGCAGCTTCCCCAGCAATGAATGGTTAAAGCAAAGAGACGCCTAAGCCAGCCACACACAGCTGCACAGTGCAGCCCTCAGCATCTCGTCCAGGCTGCAAAATGTCATGGCTACATGTTTTCACAGATGTTTTCACAGGGTTAAAACTAATCAGCTGAGAAAAGGTTAGTTGGTGCGCTTCTATGATGTATGTTTCAAAGGGCTTTTGTTAATCCTTCTGGGTATTTTTGGTTGGGGGTGGGGGGGGGGGTGCATGAAAGCATCTTCATTTATTCTCCTTCCAAATCCCCCCCCCCCCCACCACCACCCTCACTCACTCCCTGCTCGCTCGTTGGCTAACGCTAACGATGGCGTTACTTTTCTCCCCCACCCCACTACCCCCCCCCCCCCCCCCCCAACAAAAAATATACAAATTGTGAAATGACATTTTGTTTAAATTAAAAAAAGCGTTTTAATTGCAAGTGACTGCCACGTTTGGCCCACAAATATACGGTCGATTCACTTTAAAGGATATTCTGCGAAGCGCTTTGAGACGTCTAGAAGACGTGAAAAGCACTGTATCGAATGCAAGGATGATTAATATTATTTTACCTCTCTCCTCCCCCAACACCCCACCCCCCCCCCCCCACTCTCTCACTCTCCCCCTCTCGCCCCACCCACCCACCCACCCCAGCCCCTCGCTGATTTCAACGCTTGTGTGTCATATATATTTTTTTCTGAAGGCAGTGTCTAGGAGTCAGCCTTCCGCCAAGCAATTCTGGGACCGTTGACTGATCTGCTCGTAAAAAGTCCGCGCCTTAACCCCTTGAATAATGAATTTGCTTTGCAGCTTTCCGAATGCCTTCCGAGCTGCATAAGTTGTGAGCTGCGAACTGCTGACACACACAACGTTAGTTATTCCAGCACACAACTCAGAAAAGATTGCCTCTTTGCAATATTTCAGTGATACCATTTTTCAATCTTGTGGTGGGAGAGAGAGAGGCAGAGAGAGAGAGGCAGAGAGAGAGAGAGACAGCGAGAGAGGCTAGGAAAGATGTGGAGTGCAGGTGGGTGGGGGGGGGGGGGGGAGAGTGGGGAGGAGACAGAGAGCGAGGGAATTGGAGGAAGCTTGATCTGCGGGCTGAGGTGGGAGGGTGTGGGAGTGTGGGGGGGGGGGGTATTTATGGCTAAGTGTTTGATGCAGAGACAAACTGAGCTTTCACAGGCACATGGAACATTTGGAGCATTTGCAAACCTTAATCAATTCATTAATGCCATTCGACATTATATAGCCGTTGGAGAATTTTAACACAGTATTTGCGGATTGTGTGGTGCGAGAATATTTACCCTTTGGAGTCGGAATCATGGCGCTGGGCAACAATAGTTAGTTACAGATAGTGTCCTTCACTGGCCTCGCTTGGAGGTTGGGTGGGGGAGTGGGTGGGGTGGAGGCGAGAGGTGGCGGGGAGGGCAATGAAACGCGGTATTAAAGATAGCTGGAGTTTCAGTAATCAAGGGACAAGTCACGTACTGTTTGAATGGAATGCTACCCTGAGTTGGCGAACCTCTTTGTGAATGCGATGGCACTTTGATAATGTGTTAGATCCCCGGTGACAGAAAGAAAGATTCCCCCTCTTAGTCAGGTTATTGTGTGAGGTTTGTCAGTACCATCACTTACTTCTCCAGCTTTGTTCCGCGAACAGAACATTAATTTAACGCCCGCCTCCACTCCAATTTTTACATTTGCGGCGCTGGGATCTCGAGAGAGAGAGAGAGAGAGAGAGAGAGAGAGAGAGAGAGAAAGATTATTCTTCCAAGGCCTGGCGAGCACGTACATAACCTGTAAGATAACCGAGGGAGAGGGTTTTCGCCTGGTTGGGAAGTTTGTTGACTGGTCTGAAAGCGATGCCGAAGTTAGCGCATTAAAATACGAGACGCCGGCAACACACAATAACAACAACTTGCGTTTATAATAAGAATACTGATAATAATAATCCTTGCCTTTGATATAGCGGCTTTTCACAGCTTATTGACGTCTCAAAGCGCTTCACAGAATATACTGCCAAGTGAATCGACTGTGTATTTGTGGGTGAAATACGGCAGCCGATTGCACACAGCAGCGTCCCCCACAAACAGTCTTGGATTGAAATGACCAATTTTATTATTGTATTGTTTTTGGAGGGATTATTATTGGGTGTGTGTGTGTGGAGTAAGGAAACTTGCCCAAGGTTTCGCCCTGACCTGCCTGGATTCGAACACGGGTCTCACGCTTGTAAGGCGAGCGCTCTAACCACTGAGCTACAGGAGCTCCACGTATAATAGGCAGACCCTAACCTCCCCTCCTTGCCAGTCACCAGCAATGGGTTGCCTCCTTGGATACAAAGCGGAGTTGTATGTGTATGTTCTGTGGTGAGGGTGGACTAGGCCAGGTCCACATCCAAATCCTGTAGCTCAGTGGACTCGCCTTATACAAGCGAGAGACCTGGGTTCAATTCCTGGCAGATCAGGGTGAAACTATGGGCAAGTTTTCTTACTCCACACACTGAATAATAACAATAATCCCTCAAAAAAAATAAAAATAATAAATTGGTCGTTTCAATCCACGGCTGTTTGTGGGGGACGCTGCTGTACGCAATCTGCTGCTGCATTTCACCCACAAATACACAGTCAGTTCACTTTATAGTACATTTTATGAAGCGCTTTGAGACATCGATGTGAAAAACGCTACATCAAATGCAAGGATTATTATACAGGATATATATATTATACTGTAAAATGAATTGACTGTGATTTTGTGGGCGAAACGCAGCAGGCAGCCAATTGCGCACAGCAGCGTCCTCACAAACAGTGGTGAATTGAGTGACCAAATATATTAACATTATTAGTAGTCATATTTTGTGTGTGGCCACGTGCCTAGTCATAACAAACGCAGAGTGAGATCGCACACTAGCAATACCTAATTGTTGGTCGTGTTTTTGTTTGCTTCAGTCTGTGTGGGGGTTGAAGATGATGGGATGTGTGACGCGGTGAGGGTGGTGGGGGTGGTGGGGGGGGGGTGGGAGGAGTGTGATTGAGGGGGAAAGTGGGCTCCCGGTTTATACGGCCATGGACGCACGGTGTGGGCTTGGAACAGTGGGGGAAGAGTAAAGCAATGCCACATCCAAGGTGCACTCAACCTGATAGACAAGAACAGAACCCACAAGAGGGCACTGCGGTAATCTCTGGCACAGCAGGCACTTTCTTCTCTCACCGTTTAATCTTGAGCAAGGCTCTGCGTTAAGACCAACCACTGGATTTACCTTTAACCCTTATCCGCACGCACCCAACCCCACACATGTGCACACGCACACGCACACACACATACATGCTCGCACACGCACACACCTCCCTCTCCCATCTTGCAGCCCCCACCACCCCCACGTTTGCTTTTTGACCTCGGCTTTCTCAGCCGGCCGCGCTCGGTAGACGTGTTTAAGCGACCAAAGTTACTCTGGGCCTGTTCAAATAAACACAACAATAGGAGTCAGGTCGCAGAGCTCCGCGCCGAGATGTCACGGCTGGAACGATTCACATAACCATGGCAACCCCCGTTCCAGCCCCTGTTGCTGCACAGTTTGGTCTTTGAGGGTAGGACGAGATCCTTAATTACACGCGAGGCTCAAAGGGTCTGACTATGAGTTGTTGGCAGCCTCGCTGGGGGTTCCTGGACATGTAACGCAATACTTATCTGCAGGCACCAAGCATGTGGCTTGATGATCGTTGAGCTGCCGTTATTATTCAGTTCCCCCCCCCCCCCCCCCCCACCATGGGGCGTCACCTCCCTTCAGCTCCAGCTCATGAGCACAGGACAGGGAAGGGCAGGAAGGGAAATTAGTCATTTCAATCCACGATTGTTTGTGGGGGACGCCGCTGTGCGCAATTAGCGCTTCCGCGTTTCACCCACAAATATATACAGTCCATTCATTTTACAGTATATTCTGTGAAGCGCTTTGAGACGTCAATAAGATGGGAAAAGCGCTCTATCAAAACGCGAGGATTATTATTCGTATTAAGTTTCAAACACGTGGAGTCCTATAGCTCAGCGGTTAGAGCACTCCAGTCGCAAGCGTGAGACCTGGGTTTGATTCCAGGCAGGTCAGGGCGAAACCTTGGGCAAGTATCCTTACCCCACACACACACACACACACACCTAATAATAATCCCTCAAAAAGAAACAATACTGATTTGGTCATTTCAATCCACGACTGTTTGTGGGGGATGTTGCTGTGCGTAATTGGCTGCTGGGTTTCGCCCACAACGTATACAGTCGATTCACTTTACACTATATTCTGTGAAGCGCTTTGAGACACAGTCTAAAAGACGTGAAAAGCGCTATATCAAAGCAAGGATTATTATTATTATCATTAGCACTCTCAGTGATGTTGTATTGCTCAGAAATTGTCACATTTCAGCAAATGCACTGACCTGATGGGCCGTTTGGCCTCTGTTTCCCCCATCGCGTCTTTCCATGCGTTATCCCCTAACGCTGCTTCATTAAAGGCTGGTTACCCCCAACGCATAATTTCCGTAGGCAGGCGATCGCTGAAAGAAAAATGAACGATAACAAGCTTTTAGGCACAAAATCTGCTCTTAAACAAGCCATAGAATCCGGCAAGGCATGGATCATAGCCACGAGTATATCATGAGTGTCAATAATAAATGGCTCCAGGTTTTTTTCCCCCCTCAGTGTTTGTTTGCACAGCCTGATGTTACTGCATCGTGTAACACAGTGATTGTTATCATAATACCTGTATAATGTAGGCACCGAAATAGATATTGAAGTGCCGGGGAGTGGTAAAAGGACTGTTACCAAGAAGGGTTTTTTGATCGGATGAGTGGGGATAGAGCGTGTGAATTAACAAATAAGGCGCTATATCGAATGCAGGTATATTATTATTATCTTCGTACTTGATATCTCGCCTTATCATGTTGTTGAGATGTCTCAAAGCGCTTCGCAATGTAGTGTAGTGTGAAGTGTGGTGACTGCACTATGCATGTTGTACAGGCTACTGGTTTTGCACACTACCAATGTTCCATAAGCAGCCCATGAAGTGAACAAGCTATTTATTTTAATTTGGGGGATTTTCAAGCGGTGTCACAGGATCTTTAACGTCCACCCGAACCAACAGATGGGACCTCAGTTGAATGTCTTTCCAAAGTATGGCACCTCCGACAACGTACAGCGCTTCGTTGCGGGAGGTGTGGGCAAGGGGACATGTCCCTTTGTCAGTCAATTAAATTGTTTAGTAAACTAATCCATCATTGATATAAAGGCCATAAATAATAATTGGTCCGTAAATCATCTTGAAGCCAACTTTGACAGGCGTGTTGAGAATGCGGACTTGAAGAAACATACTAAAACTCTCTCTCTCTCTCTCTCCTTGTCTTTCTTTACTCCTTAGGAATGTCTTGAATGAGAGGAGCAATGTCACAGCTACAGGTAGGCGTCTTACCAACACCTGTGTTTCCACATTTAGTTTAGTGCCGTAGTGAGAGTTGCCATGACATTGGAAATCAAATGAGAACCCCCCCACCCTCAGCAGTTAAATTCATTTCGATGCACAATAGGGCCTCGATCGTAAGTTTTTTGGACTCCACACAGACTGAGAAACTGAGTTATCGAACCCAAACTTTCCAAGAGGGTCTCGAATTTCATGAATATTGCTGCTTGACGACTGAGGGTAGATAGACACGAAAGTGAACCTGTCATCAGAACGTACGCAATTGGCCTCAGCTGCTTAAAGTTGTTCAGTTGGTTTCCTTAAAGCCACCACACGTGGTAAAGTTGCAATCATTCCCCCGGAGGGATGCTGGTATGTTTCTAATTCCATCCTGCCTTCCTTTGTTAGGCTTCTGACACCTTTGCATCGGTAAACACTGTTAAGTCTGACACCAAATATCAGAGCTGATGCCAAAATACATATCAAGTCGGAAGGTCGGGTGACCTTAATTCCAGATGTTTTCAATGTCAAGGCCATATTCAAATAAAACAATATTTTAACCAAGCATTAACCTTCCATTTTATTTTATTTATCAATGAAATTTAGACCGAAAATAGCATTTTTAACACAAAATATAGTGTACAATGTATTCGCTGAAGTGGTTTGATGTTTCAATAGCGTGATAATGTGTATAGTGCTATATCAAATGCAAGTCTAATTATAATTATTTGATCCAAGAGCTATATATCAACTGTATATATATCAACTTTAAATATTATTATATATCATCTATTATTAGATTTCTCCTGTTTGCGAGGGAGGGAGAGCGTGCTTTATTTCAGATGGCTTTTGTTCCATCTCTCCCCGTGTAGATAATGAAATCTATAAATAATGGCAGCTTTCGCCTAAAAAGATGTGCGAGTGACGAAGGAATGAAATATTTGGGCTTTTGGGCTCTTATCCCCATCGCGGGAAGGCGATTGAGCGAGAGGAGAGAGAGTGCGCGCTCAGTGAATCAATGCATCAAACACCCAGGGCGTCTCATTGTTGCCGAATTTCCAATTTACCCCCAGTCGTGTTTGCTTTTATTTGATCAGCGCATTAATCAAGCTACCCAACAAACGAGAAGGCGAAACGGGAAGCTAACTGCGACAGAGTGCCAGGCGGTGATTGAATAAATTGGGTATATCACACTTAAGCATTTAAAGCAACGGAAAATCCGTCGGCAACACGCGAGAGCATTTTAAAATGCCATTCTAAACAGAACACGCTCAGCGAAACTCAAGTCTTCAAATAGTACTGTGCCTTTGGGAGGCCGATGGCTTGGCGTGTAACCGCACCCACTGCTTGAGGTTGGATGTGGGCCTGAGCTTGTACGGAGCTCAAAGGCCATCGATTGGTTCCCCGACCAGTAAGGCATTGGGCAATCTCATCCATCCCAGCAGTAGGAAGGCTGCAATAAACCCAAGAGTTGATCCAGTTGATCCACAACACCAAAAAAAAGTTTTGATGTGCAACTTTTGGATTGGATCGCATGCCCTCCCCCTCCAACCAACGACCGAACCACCATCCAAACCTTCCCGTCGTTGGATTATTGTTTGTGGGGGACGCTGCTGTGCGCGATCGGCTGCCGCGTTTTCGCCCAGACTATACCCAGTCGATGCACTTCACGGTATATCCTGTGAAGCTCTTTGAGACGCATGAAACAACGTGCTAAGGCGCGACAGCAACCGCAAGAATTATTTATTGCCCGGTCACAAACGGAAGCATTTCAAGTAAAGAATCCAATTTGGGCGAATTTCTAAAAATTGTAATTTGTAATAAAATATGATTCCACTCTCTTCCCCCCCCCGCCCGCCCACCCCCGCCCCCCGGTCCCCCATATAAACCTTTTCCCAACACAAACCTACAATAAAAAAATCACATCTTCATAAAAGAAGATTAGTTCCAAATCAATTAAAAAATAATCATCTGGCTGTGTAGGAAATTAAGGAGCAACGTGACGTTTTGTGATGGATTAAAGTAACTTGCAACTTTTAATTGCAGCTTTGCAAAGAGAATGCAAAGTAGGTGATTTGTCCTTTGCTTCAGATCTCTGCGTATCGATCTCTGCACCTTCTCTCGGAGGTATGCGTGCCCAGGTGACACACAGTAACAAGACGCAGAGTCAATTCACTCTGCGGCGTATTCTGCAATGTGCGTCTAGATAAGGCGCATATCAAATGCAATGATTATTCTTATTATTTCTCAAGTTTCAGGACCAACCACTGACCAAGCGAGCTGGTGACTATTAAAAGTCTCTCGCTAGTTTTGCCCTCGAGCTAAGATAAGCTGAGGGCATTGACACGTCAGTAAGCCTGCCTGCTGCCGGCTGGCAGATTTCCTTCTGCTCTTGATTTGAACCGCTGAACGGAGCACGTCTCTCTTGCAGGACACTGCAGTACTCTAACCCTCCGGGGAGAGGAAATAACGGAGGGAAGGTCTCAAACGCTAACCTCACTCAGCCTGCACTGCTGCAGTTGCCCTACAGAGCGACATTGATGATGGAAGGAGGCCCAGCCCTTGGCCTCTCTTTGCCTGGCATTGTTGAATTGCGTTTGGGCCAGACACAGCCTAGTTCCCACTGGGGATGGGTCTGCAGCTGAAGCAGTCAGCACAGATAACACTAACCTGGAAAGCTCCCATCCGAGAGCTCAGTGAATCAGCCGTCGGCTGTTGAGAGACGGCAAAAGTTACGCGCTTGCAGCGAGAGAGTTTTTGCTTCTATAAAGTGCTACAGCTGGGAGTAGAACGATGGAAGTTCCTCCTCTCCCGTTCGACCCGAGCGATAGCCAACCTGGGGAGGGCTCGAGCGCTGCCCAAAGTGGTACCATTGTTCCATTTTCCCACCCCCGTCGTCCCTCGTCTTGGACAGCCACCCCCTCCAAATGAAGAGAAGCAAGGGTGATCGATGTCCATTTCAGAAGCCTTGAGTGTGAGAGCCGGTGTGGACTGAATGGGTTGAATCCAGGCAGGTCAGGGCGAAACCTTGAGCAAGTTTCCTTACTCCATTCACACACACGTGTCTAATAATAATCCCTTCCAAAAAAAAAAATTCAGAAAAAATTGGTCATTTCAATCCACGACTGTTTGTGTGGAGGACGCTGCTGTGAGCAATTGGCTGCCAAGTTTCGACCACAAATATACAGTCAATTCATATACGGTATATTCTGTGAAGCGCTTTGAGACGACTTGAAGATGTGACAAGGCGCTATATCAAATGCAAGGATTATTCTTAAAAATAAAGTATTTTTGGGTGCCAGGTAACAGATCGGAAATGCTTTATTTTGAGCATATCTCTGTTTTTCTCTCCTCTCCTATTTTTTCCAGCCAGCTCTGACACTCCTTGTTCAACAAACCTCCACTCATTTAGCCAAGACAGTCCTTTGCTTGACTCCTCTGCTTTGCTGTCCATCATTCTGTTGCTTTCAGACTTCTTGTCTGTCTCTGGTCTCTTTCAAGTCTCCGCTGTTTTTTTTCACCTTCCACTCTCTCTCCCCCCCCCCCCCCACCCCTCCCCCATCCCCCACTCCCCACCATTTCTTTACAAATGGCTTTCAAGAGAGAGACATAGGACTTCAAAAATGCATGAAAGAGAAAGATTCTGCGAGAGAAATCCTGGGAGAGAAGGAATATCGAAAATATATTAACCAAATAAAATTAAAACAAGGAGGAAAATACTGAAAAGAATAATTTTTTGGATACGTACATGGTATATAAATATTGCGTTTAATATTCCACCCTTTACTATCAATAGGAGTGGTTTTTATTTTAACCCCCTTTCAATTGAATCCTCACACTCGTCCGCCTGGCATTGCGAGATGACGATTGATGCCTCCGTGTTGATAAGAGGAGAGGGGAGGAGGCTGTGTGCAAGGGCATGGGTGTTTGTCACTTTTGCCGATGTCAGCCAACACAATAATGGTAATAATCCTTGCGTTTGACATTGCGCCCTTGTCACGTCTTCGAGACGTCTCACGGCGCTACATAGAGTACACTGTAGAGCGTATTGACTACCAATGTTGTTGGGGAAATGCGGCAGCCAATTATGCGCAACTGTGTCGCACTACACAGTCGTAGATTGATTGATCCTTTTTTTTTAAAAAGGGATTATTAACTCCATGAAAAGCGATCCACCGATTGACTAATAACCGGATTCCTACTTACTGCTGGGTAAACAGAGGCTTGTGGAGTGTGCTGACATTAATAATACTAATAATGCTTGCATTTGATGCGGAGCTTTCCACGTCTTATTGATGTCTCAAAGTGCTTCCAAGAATATCCTGTAAAGTGAACTGATCGTATATTTTGTGGGCGAAACGCGGCAGCCAATTGCGCACAGCAGCGTCCCCCACAAACAGTCGTGGATTGAAATGACCAATTTTTATTATTGTGTTTGTTTTTGGACGGATCATTATTAGGCGCGTGTGTGGAGTAAGGAAACTTGCCCGAGGTTTCGCCCTGATCTGCCTGGATTCGAACACAGGTCCCACGCTTGTAAGGCGAGCGCTGTCACCACTGAGCTACAGGGACATTGTCCCTACGTGGCACACACCCAGTTGAGTTGCTTGTTCTGTCAGTCACTCCCGTTTGCCTTGGAGCTATGAGGGTTTCCAGAACTGGATTCCTTCTTGATGGGAGAAGGACACAGCTGCTCCGAACATGTCGGCCTGTGGGTGGTCCTCATCTGATGTGGTGGGAAACCCGGTTTCACAATTTTGTTCCCTTCAACTTCAAACTATCCCTCAAACGTTCTTTAATTCCCAGAACCTGGCGTGACCCTGGCTCCATTCTGTACCAAGAATGTGTTGGAAATGCGCTTTCTGTGCAGCGAAGATCTAAAGCGAAGGAAAAGGATTACTCGCCAAACGCCTAGTGCCTATCCCATTCTTTTATTTCTAGGTTCTTTTGTAGTTCTCAAGTTGACTCGGGATAAATAGTCACACCAAATTGGAACCACACTAATAATAATAATCCTTGCATTTGGTATAGAGCTTTCTGTGTCTTCTGGACGCCTCAAAGAACATACTTTGAAGTGAAATGACTGCATATTTGTGGGCGAAACTCGGCAGTCAATTGCACACAGCAATGTCCCACAAATAGTTGTGGATTGAGTGGCCAAATTTTATTTTGAGGGATTATTAATCCTGGAAAAGTGACTGCCAATCGACTAACCACAACAACAACATTATATTTATAGAGCGCCTTTTGGGTCGGGAGGGCATAGAATCTGGGTCTCTTGCTTGTAGAGTGAGCGCCCTAACCACCGAGCTACAGGAATCCACAATTTTACGCAAGAGGTGTGTGGTTTTCCCGTTGACAGAAACTGCTATAGGGGACACACTATTAAATCTCATTAAACGTTCCAAACAAGGTCGAGCAGCAGGAGTGAAAGGCCGATGTGATCGAATACTCAACGTGAAACCCAACTTATTTCCCGTTAATGATTGGGGTGGGACGTATTTCCTTACACTGAGGATGGAGAGATGACAGGCTAGAGGGGAAGAGCGGAGACCGGTTGGATATTTTGGAGCTGTACCTGGTGGAATAATAACAACCTGCGCATTTGACGTAGCGCCTTTCACGCCCGGGAGGACGTCTCAAAGCGCTTCACGGGGCTCGGGGTGTAGCGAGGTGACTGTGCATTTTGTTGGCAAATCACCTCTGTCTCTTCATACAGAGCTTTCCCTCGAAGTGGCTCAATTTGCGATCGGTCGATTAGCGCAAGGCAGCTCGGGGGAAGGGCCGGGCAAATTTCTAACGGTTAATTTCCATTCCTGCGTTCGACAACTCCGTTGTACTCCACACGAGACAGCACGCGAACCATGGAGCTTGCTCTGCCTGAGGTGGATGGATCTTCTGATAAATCATATTTCATCTAAAATTGTTCTATTAAATTAGTTTTGAGAATGGAAGTCAGTTACTCTGATAATGGCATCAAATTAACACCACGGGGCTTTTACCTCTCGATACGTTGTTCCTAAAATACCATAATATATGATCAAACATGCTTCATTTTCTTTTGCCTGAATAAATAAAAATTAAACTCCGGGGATTTAAGCTCATAAATTGAGTTGAACAGATATATATATATATATAAAAATTCCGGATTTGTGCTTTCGTAGTTTTTATTTGGTTTGCGCTATAATCTATTGGCTAACCCAATACTGTACAAAATATTCTGGTTTTTTTTTCTCTCTCTCGGATGATAAAATGTCTATATTGCCACTCTAGCTTAAACGTTTTTGTGTACTGCATTAAAACCGGTGTAGCTATAAGAGTGCCTTATACGATCAAATGCAGGTAGTTCAAAGCAACGACAACGACAAAACAGAAAGCTGTGTCCTTTATTTTATTTTATAATTTGTTTTAATCTTAGGTACTTCTATAAACTATAGAAGCTCACCAAACCAACACCTACCCACCTATTCCAATGCTGCTTAACATTAGCACTCGCAAAGTGTAAACCATTTCAACTGTACTAAAGGAGAACACACATTTCACCGGCCCTAATAAAACCATGTCCTCTCCTAAGGAACCTTGTAATGGCGCTGAAGATACCGAAGGTGGACCCATTGGGTCTCTGGGTGTAAAAGATGGTCAGTGTTCAAATGCATACACTTATAATGATCCAGGTACTATCATTCGAATGGATACGGTTGATATTTGTCAGACTAGAGAAACAAAAAGCTGTGGTAAGGAGGAAAGTCTTAAGTCAGACATAAACTCAGACCAGACCAGCATTGATAGAGCTGAAAAAGAAGGAGATCCAAAAGGAAAAATGCCCACTGATACAAACCATAGAAGTTTTCCAAATGCTACCACATTGGGAACTGGGAAAAGAAACTTAAACAGCATTGTGGCATTGCTGAAAAAGAAATGCGGCAATGGCCAAAGTAATTTGAATCCCATAGTAACCTTAAGAGATATCATGAAAGACTTAAACCTCTTGCCTGATATGCAGAATAATGGCATCAAGCTCAGTCGAGGTACCCTTAAAATTGACTCCAGCGTCTTGCAGAGTAACGGAAGCAAAGTAGCAAAAAATGAAAAGACAGGATTACAATATAGTTTCTTTTCTTCAGTTGTGCTTGCTAGCAGTATTACAAGCCCGGAGGAAAGCCTGCGTGTAAGATCTAAACCTCAGATGGCGGGCAGAAGGCAAGCAATGGATAGGACACAAAGGAAGGAGAACACCGATCACTGTGAGCGCAGGGACGTGGGCTTTGAGAAGTTTGATCCGTCCGACTCCGATTCCAAAATCCAAGCCCTCATCTCGTCGGCCGTGTCGTCGAACAGCAGCTTCTTTGAAAACGCCTCCTCCCTGTACAGCGTCTCGGAGCGCAGGCGCGACCTCAACTGCGGGGGCTCGAAGGCGGGTCTCCTCAAACACGCCCAGAATGAGGCGGAGGAGATCAACGCCGGGCTGCTCTTGTCCGAGACCACGTGCAAGAAGTACGCGCTGAGGAAAAAGACTCTCATACAGTACAACCGAGAGAACAGCTTCGAGCAGATCGACTGGGCGGCGTTTTGCAAGGACGAGCCCAACTCGTCGTCGGCGACCGACGGCTGCCAGGACTGCTCGGTGGCTTCGCGGTTGCACCTCAAGAGCAGCCTGTTCGACAAGAACCCGAAGTCCAAATGCAAAGGCAGTCGGAAGATGCTGGTGAAAATCGCGAAGCTCAACCTCCAGAAGTACTGGGTGCAAACGGAGCGCAAGACCAAACCGTGCCAAAAGCTGCTGACTCCCAACCACCTGGGCTCCGGTGTCCGGGTCCACTCGCTCCCCGCCCAAGGGCAGAGCGCGGCCCCCACGCCGGCGGCGAAGAAGGGGAGGCGTGGCAAGGTTCTGGTCTTGCCCACGGGCGAGATGCCCGTAGTCATCAAACGCAAACGGGGCCGGCCGCGGAAAGTGCTGCCCGAGGGGACCAGCGAGCCGCCCAACCACGTCAAACGGAAGCCGAGGCACCACAAGCTGTCGCCGCCGCAGCCCTCCTACATCGCCGGCTCGAACGACAGCGCGACAGACTATGCGGACGTTTTGTCCAAGTTGGCCTTCCTCACGAAACAGAGCCTGATCCTCGGCCGGTGCTCCCCGCCCCGGTGTTGGTCGCCCAGCGACCCCGGCTCCTTCCACCGCTCGGCGTCCATCCACCAGGACATGTCTCAGTTCTACCGGACCCTGGCCGGCACCCGCAGGCGGGGGGGCAAGTCGGGCTGCCCGCGGGGACGGCAGATCGGCCAGCTGACCGAGTCGTCCACCTTCAGCGACTTCTTCGAGGGCATCGGCAAGAAGAAGCGGATATTCCTGGGCGAGACCAAGCTTCACGCCCGCAAGTGCAAGTGGGGCACCGAGATGCGGGAGAAGCCCGTGCAGAGGAGGAAACCGAACAAGCGAGCGGCGCCCTGCCCCGAGCAGGGGGGCGGCGGGGGGCGCTTCCAAGGCGCCAACCCCGACTCCGCGGAGTGGGCCAGGCAGGGGGACAGCTGCTGGACGGCCGGCCAAGGGTACACCTCGAAGCAGCAGGTCAGGAATGGCCTGTATCCGTCCTACAGCCACCTGGGCGCCGTGCCGACCCAGTCCTTCCCCGCCACCGTGTGGGAGCCGTCGAGCTCGGGCAGCGCCAGGAACGGCTACTTCGTGAGCCGCCTGCCGTCCGGCCAGAGCGGCGCGGCCCAGCAGAGCCCCGGCTGCATCGCCGGCTACTTCCGCTCCCTCCTCGACTCGGACGACTCGTCCGACTTGATGGACCCGTCCTTCTCCCAGGGCCAGGAGCCGTCGGGAGGCAGCGGCGGCGGCGGCGGCGGCTACGGCAACTCGACGCAGGCCTCGCGGCCGACCCCGCACTACCAGGAGGCCTTCGACAAGACCAGCTCCCCGAGTTGCTCGGGCGGCCAGCAGCTCCGGGGCCAAATGGGTCAGGCCTACCCGCAGATGATCGCGGATAATTCCGACGCGGTGGACTTTGGTTCCTCTTACTCGTCGGACACCGAAACTTTCCAAAGAATCGCTCCCCCGTCGTCCCTCCCGAGGCACAGCGCCCTGTCGTGCCAGCCGGCCGCGGAGAGCTACTGTCAGTACGGCGGCTACAGGGCCAAGACGCAGGGCTTCGGCAGCTCGGAGGTCGTACAGCCGACGACCAGAGACTACCCCGCGCTCGACTTTCTGGGCAACCGAGACTGCACGTACGGGTACGACGCGAGCAATAACGGCACGTCCGGCCAGGGGTCCTCGACCGACAACGCGTACAGCCAGCGCGGGATAGGTACGGGCCTGCACTTCAACAAGGCCTCCCCCTCGTTCAACTTGTTCAGAGCCGACCGCAGCCCCCACGCTTTGCACTCGTCCCTGACCTGCGAGGGTCACTCGGACGCCGTTTGTTCCATGGACCACGTGTCTCAGAAGTACTTTAGTTCCTTGCAGGCGGCGGTGGCGGCCGGCGATCCCACCAGGATGGCCTACGCCAGGGGTCTTCAGCTGAGCTGCAAGTCGTCGGGCTTCAACCTTTGCGACGGGAACACGGGCTGTTTCGGCCACCACTACACCCCGGTGTTGGACTATCACCTGAACGAGTCCAAGGACATCTTGGACATTTCGAACTACACGCCTCAGAAGGTCAAACAGATGCCGTTCCCCGATGCGTTCGGAGGCGGCGAGACCTCCTCGGCCCACTTTAGCGCCGCGTTCGACAACTCGGACGCCTCCGCCGGGGCGTGCGCCAACCTGGGGCCCGAGGAGAAATCCAGCCTCTCGAGCCTGGAGAAGCTGATGATGGACTGGGACGAGACCACGCCGATGGACAGAGCGATGACCAAAGTGGGCGCCAGGCGCCAGTGGAACCACCACATCCCGTTCCCCAGCGACTCGAAACAGGCCTACGGGAGGCGTAAGCGCGTCGACGTCTCCAGCCCGTCCCACTTGGTTTTCCCCTCGTCTCCCCCCTTCCCGGCCAGGAAAGCCACGACGCCGCGGCAGCCCAGGAACACCAGGAGCCCCTGCGCCTCGGGCAAGAAGGAACTGGCGGCCAGGAAGTCAAAGCAGCCGCTGAGATCCCAAGGCCCGAACCCGATATTCTCCGAGAGCTCGGAGTGCAGTCTGGATTATTGCTACGGCGGAGACAACAGCAGGCAGGCGCTCCTCTCTCACCCCCAGAACTTCAACCCTCAGAAGAGCGACCAGAAGGACTACTGCGGCATGTACTCCTCCGCCGGCGGGTGCAGCACGCCCCTGCCCGATGACGGCTTCGCCCAACGGTTCCCAGGCAACGATATCCAAGAGGCCGTTTCCATGTTCCCGGACTTGAAGCCGTCGGCGTTGGAGGCGGAAAGCTTCCAGAGCCCCCCGCGGCAGCTCTCCGCCCAATCGCTACAACGCTCCGTCAGTCAGGACCCAGACCGGTTGCTGGCCGACAGCCCGGACCTTTTCAGTTTGCCGGCCTCGGCTTACGGGGAGAACCTGCCGTCGAATGACGGGAAGAAGCACCCGGCCTTTTACGACTCGTTGGACAACAGCACGGGGTCTGACGTGATTCAGGGCAGCTCCGCGCCCACCCACGACCTGCCCCTCTCACAGCTTCAGTACGACACCGACAGCTCGGCCTCGTTGGAGACGAACGCCAGGTACCTGCAGAACTCCGGCCCTTACGGCTCGCTGGAGGAGAGCAGGAAGGAGGCGGAAATGTCGCTGTTGGGAATGCAGGGGAGGAACAACATCCCCAGCATCGCTTCGCAAATCATCCACCTCAACAACGCGGTAGCGCAAATAGACAAGGAGACGCAGAAACTCGGGTTAGATCACATCGGCTCTGCGTACGCCACCGCCGCGGGAGTGTCCGTGGCCAACGCCTCTCCGGCCTCCAGCGAGTCCTCGTTGCACGTAGACAATAGTTATAGCGACGTGCAAGGAAACCATAGACAGGCCACGCTGGGCTTACTGCTCGACCAAAACCTGCACGAGGTGTACACGGGAGGTGCCTCGCAGTGACCGCCGGGAGAAAATAGCAGGAAAAGCCAATGCATAATATAGGTAAGGGAAGCAACTCAACCGGGGTTTCGTTTGAGCTCGTGGCCAGCGCGCGCGCGCGCGCGAGAGAGAGAGAGAGAAAAAAAACACGCACGTCTCTCGTACTCGATGGTGAAATCCGCCGCGTTTTGGGTTTTCGCTCCCGCTCCCCCCCACTCACATAAAACTTGTATTTTACGTGGCTTTGCTTTGCAAATCTCTACCCGGTCGGTCATTAATGTTGCATAAAATGCTGAATTATCAAATGATTTCATGTCCCTTCTACACAAGTTCCACTGCTGATTTACTGCATTGTGTTGTGTGTATGTGTGTGTGCCTGCGTGCGCGTGTATGTGTGCGTGTATGTGTGAGAGAGAGAGAGAGAGATTTTGTTCTCTTCCACGCTGTCTTATCATAGGATCAGGCCATTTTATTTCCCGTTATCGTACACACTTCATTCTTGGTCAAGCTAGGTGGTGTCGCCTAGACTCCAGCAGTCACCCCAACACACACACACACACATTGGGTTCCCCACTTTCCCCACCACCCTCTTCCCCTGCCCCCACCCAAATTTAACCCGCCTAATCCTTTCCGGAATTAGGTTTGCACAATGCTTCCCTCCGGGGAGAGAGCGAGAGAACGTTCCATTCCGACAATCTTTCTCTGGAATTTCCGTGTGTAAATGGGACGCATGGAATTGTCAGTATGGTTTGGATACTCTTAGCCACGGTGATGTGTTTCCGAATGTGTCTAAGACACTCGGCTGCCCATAAAATCTGTGTTGAACCATACCCTTTATACCCTTTATGTTCATAATGATGACCCACATCCCCCCCACCGCACCCACCCCCCAACTAACTGAACCCTTACATCTTTGCCATTGCGGCTGAATAGAATGACAACATAATCCTTAAAACCTTAAGTTATATCTTAAATCTTAAATTCCCGATGATACACAACATTAATCTTATAAGTACCAAATTGAGATGATCTCAGTGACTTCCCCGTTAATGTGATCGGATACTTTGCAGATTATGTGAGGATTATTTTAGATGTCTGGGTTTACGTAAATATTTTTGGATGGAAAGAAAAAAAACGACCAAATTAGCACGGACAAACATTATTTTTGTTCCCTGAAAAAAAAATAGCCGTAATGCTGGCTAGCTTAATGCTGAAGTGCGCCGTAAATTTCTAAAGGCTTAACTGATCTGAGAGGCCAGACCTCTTGGTTTGGCATTCGAATGGACCAAGATTAATGTTAATTTTGAACGTCTCTAGGACAAAACGCGTTGCGTTCAATGGACGTAAAGGGCGGTGGCACAGCTGTGCAATTTCAGTGGAGCGCTGGGCCTCTTCGCAATCTGACTGCTAGCTCACAAAATGGCACGTTGCAGCTCTCGGCCAGGCCGTGGAGAGTGAGGCGCTGATTGGAAGCAAGTTGCTTCACTGCAGGGAGTGTACATGATAACACTGAAGGCTGACTCAACCCGGCAAGTAGCCAGAAAATGCCTCGAACAGACTGCGTGTCCTCCCCCCCCCCCCCCCCCCCCCACCCCCCCCCCCTTCCTCCCACACCCCCCAGGGTTCCTGCGTGACATGTGGGGCGTGAGGAGGGCGAGAGACAAAATCATGCTCCAAATTGCCGGTCGGTGTGTGTCCGTCCAGCGAGCTACATATCCACTTAGTAATCTTAAAACCCTCATCAGTGAGACCGACAGGGAAATTTGGGGTTAGATCGCTTCGCCCTGTGTTCAAAACGCCAACACTAACCGACAGCCGATTTGATCCCCATTGTCTCGCAAAGGAAACAGGCAGATTTATTTTTCCTGCCCGAAGGCTCGCCATTTTCACCCAGTTTTATTCCCGAGGTTGTTGGACGAGAGCATTTCGGAAGTTACAAATCAAAACGTGTTTTTTTTTGTACACAGTGATCAAATATGTCATTTTATTCCAGTTCAGTCCAGATTTGATAAGCTCCCACCCCCCCACCCCTCTCTCTCTCTCTCTCTCTCTCTCTCTTCAGAGTAGCAAAGAGCAACCTCAGCAACGTTTCCAAAGAGCTGAAATCAGTGGCCCTAACACAACACTGTACAGCTGGAGAATTTGGACATTCTTCTTTTGTTTTAAGTCAGTTAGCCTGTGATTTGGGTTCTGTGCTGAGCTCAATTGTATATTTGCGG
The DNA here is from genome assembly GCA_035084275.1 of Hydrolagus colliei. NCBI lineage: Eukaryota > Metazoa > Chordata > Chondrichthyes > Chimaeriformes > Chimaeridae > Hydrolagus > Hydrolagus colliei. Next base: position 73,104 of record JAYJKW010000115.1, read on the forward strand.
GGGGATTTTAGAGACGTGTGGAGGGGAAAATGACCGAACGGGATAAAAGAGAGGGGGTGTGGGTTAGATGACTTCTGTGTCCGGAAATAAAATGAGGTCAACTGGCATGAGTAATGTTAGGAATGTGAATGTGGACCTGCAACTTTGACTTGCGTTTGGATCAGTGAATTCTGCACAGGATTTGGTAGTCCTGGTTCAACCTCGCATTCCGCAGTGCAGTACTGTACTTCTGTCTTATCTGTTTGTCCCATTGTTCCTTCTGTTGTTGCATGCCAATACCCCCGCCTAGAATAATGATCTCCGATGCGTTTCACGGAGGTTTCGCAAATTAAAAAAAATCCTGTAGCCTTCCACCGCTGGTTGCTGATGGGGACGCTATATGCTATACAGTAAAAAAAAACAATCATTAATTTTTCAGGAATGGTGGGATCAAGGTGTGTTTTTTTCCCGCGGAGCAATTAAGCACTGCCCCGCGTGAAATCGTCGGGGAGAGTTTTTACTGTGAGCTGACTGTTTTCAGGAAAATCACATTTCCGACTTCCGAGATTAATGTAAAATGGAGTCGCCTGCAGAGACAATCACGCAGAGAATTGTGGGGAAAGACGAGCAGAAAAGACGCAGACATTTTTTTTTAAAAGAAAAGAAGAAGAGGAGGAAAAAAAAAAGGACATTGCACTTTTGAGAACTGCGACAGAGAAGCGCTTGTTTATATAATCCACCTTTGAAAAGTACCCGGAATCTGGACCCCAAAACCGCTGACTCTTTTGTCTCATTTACACAATCCACCTTTTAGACTGCTACAAACATGGGGTAGAATTGGATTCCAGCTGTTCAGCTGGTAGGTTTAACATTTGTACAGTGTAAAATAACATTTCTGTTCCTCTTTCTGTGATCGATCATTTTAATGCTTTCGAAAAACAAAACCAGAATGGTTCGTTCTGATTTTTAAGCAGTGTACCGTGTTAAAGCTCTCTTCGAAAAACAACCTGTATTGAGTTTCCAATACTGTACAAATTGCCGTCAACGCACATGACACATGCTTAACAAGCAAGTTCCTCGTTTTTTTTTCTCTCTCTCACTTTCGCTCTCCTCGGAGTTACTTTGGATTGTGAGATATCGGTGAATCTTAAAAAAAACAAGTTTCAAGCCCAAGTTTTAATGCCGTTTTTTTTTAAATATAAAAAAAATGTCACTCGAAAAAAAGGACGCTTTTGTACTTGCCCGGGCAGTTCGATTCAAAACGACGAACGCACAGAAACAATTTTTGTGCGTGTGTGAGTGCGCGTGCGTACGTGAGTGTGCGTGTGAGTGTGAGTGCGCATGCGTGAGTGTGTGCGTGCGTGTGTATGCGCGTGCATGACGACCGGAGTGGCAAAATTTACTGGTAATTGAGGGGCGGATAAAAAAAATAGTAATCGCACTAATTCTTCACTCATTTTTCCTTCAGAAAAACAAGAACCGCACAAGAAACGTGGTACTGATATGCCATACAGTGTGTATTTTGGCAGCTATTTAATTGCTTGGAGTCAGAAATGCTGTCAACAGCTCACGATCCTTTTTTCCAACACCCCCCCCCCTACCCCCACCACCTCCTCCCACCCCCGTTTGTCAACCCTATTACACGGTGACAATACATGTTGTTTTATTATAAATACATATGTTTTTTTTAAAAGCGAAATGTACAGTTTTTATAAACAGTATTTAACCGAGGACAGAATTAGACGTGTCACGTGGGCACCAGCAGTTCTTTTATCGTACGGATATATCTGTAAATTCTTTATATCGATTATAGCTAGTGCTTCAAATATGCACTGAGATGTTTTGCCTGACGAATGACAGAAAAAGGTTATAACGTATTTAATGTATATAATGTTTTATTTAAGATGTGTTTTTATTGTACTCTGTACCTACCTGTAGTGATTATTGTGAGGTTGCAAGGTTGGTTTTTAGCACATTTTTTTGCCTCCATGCAGTGTGCACCCAAAGATATATCTTTGTAAAACAATTTCGTATGGACTTTTTATTTGTAAGATGCAGTATTACATGATGAATTTCAGAGTACACATGATTCTAAGCTCAGGGTGTCATTTCTGTTGGCTGGCCTGAATTTCAATCTCTTTATTGAGTGGTTTGCGTGTGTACACGTGTGTTTTACGTGCGTGCGTGCGTGCGTGTATGTATGCATGTGCATGCGTGTGAGGCTAAAGAAAAAAAAGGAACTCTTTTAACCATTTCCTTTTACACAAACGTCCTTCACAATTATGTGTTGTCCAAGATGATGGTTTGTTTCATTCTTATAAAATACAATCAGTATTTCTGCAGCCCGAATTATGACCACTGAAATCTAGAACTCTCTTCCCTCCCCCAAAAAAGTCTCCGGATCCTGAATCCATTCAAATGTTCCAAGACTGAGGTGGGTCAATTTGTGTTAGGTCAGCATATCAAGGCATATGTGGCAAAGTTGGATAATTGCTACAGATCAGCAGTGATCTAAAAGAATGGCAGACCACGTTTGAGAGGTTGTTTGACCAGCTCCTGTTTCTATTTCTTTGAATGCCTAGGTTTCCCCAATCGCAGGAACCTCAGCATCACCGAAACGTGAATAAAAATAAAAAATAATAATAATCCTTGCATTTGACATAGCGCTTTTCGCATCTTATCGACGTCTCAAAGCGCTTCACAGAATATACCGTAAAGTGGATTGACTGTGTATTTTGTGGGCAAAACGCGGCAGCCAATAACGCACAGCAGCGTCCCCCACAAACTGACGTGGATTGAAATGACCTTTTTTTTTTATAAGGATTGTTTTTTTTTGGATGGATTATTATCAGGCGTGCGCAGTAAGGCGACTTGCCCAAGGTTTCGCCCTGATCTGCCTGGATTCGAACACAGGTCTCACGCTTGTAAGGCGAGCGCTCTAACCGCTGAGCTACAGGAGCTCCACATAGTAAGAGAAGTCATGAAGCAGAGATCCGGCATGATTGGCAGATAATGTACTTTGTGGGTTAAACCTTTGTAGCTCCCATGCTCTACTAAAGGGGAAAGTAAATAGGAGGTTGATTCTTAGTCGTCCATCCATAACAGTTGCCAATATACCCAAGTCATTCCTCAAACAGGATGAATGAGGCCAGCCTTAGGTTACCACTATATTATTGGATTCAAATCTATCGTAAAACACCCAGGACAAGTAATCTCCACTAATACTTCTAAATATTTTAGGATAAACCAGGCTGGAGTATTCATTATTTTATTAGCTTTTTTTGGCTGTACAAGGCAGACCCTCTATTTGGAGTTGCAGCATTGAATAGATTATACATGGACTCCTGTAGCTCAATGGTTAGAGCACTCGCCTTACAAGCGTGAGACCTGTGTTTCGAATTCAGGCAGGTCAGGGCGAAACCTTGGGCAAGTTTCTTTACTCCACACGCACGCCTAATAATAATCCGTCCCCAAAAACACTATAATAAATTGGTCAAATGATTGTTTGTGGGGACACTGCTGTGCACAATTGGCTGTCGCATTTCGCCCACAAATACACAGTCAATTCACTTCACAGTACATTCTGTGAGACGTTTAGAAGACGTGAAATGCGCTACATCAAATGCAAGGATTATTATTTTATTATTATTATTAGATGTCCATGTGTGTTTCTCAGGGTTCCTCAGAGTGCTTCTGATCAAATTCGTTCTTGTTCTTTAGCTCGGGAGAGATTACAATAGGAAATCCCGTCTGCCGCCTTTGTGATGCGAGTGAAATTCACTGGTACTGTCCCCTCGGCCCCACCTCCCCCACCCCCCACCCAGCCCCAAGGGTTGAACCACTTGAACCACTGAACCACCTCATTTTTATCATTAACATCAAATCTCAAACTTGTTCCTCAAGATGTTGTGGGCGCTAAGAAACTAGTCCCTAGCCACCCAACCTGAAGAACTCTTGAGATTCCAGCCAACGTGGAGGACCCACCTAAACAAATACAAGTCTAAGCTGATGGTCCAGTGCACTGCTGGGGGTGTATTGTATTGTCGGAGTCGCTGTCCTTCAGACGAGATGTTGAACCCGAGCTCTCGTCTGCCTGTTCAGGGAGACAATAATAATAATCCTCACATCTGATATTGTCTCAAAGCGCCTTCGCAGAGATGTTAAAGATGTTAGAGATGTTAAAGATTCCACTGCGCTATTCGAAAAGAGAAGGGAGTTTCTCTCTCATGGTGTCCTGACCCAACCATCCCCCAAAATAAAATTGGTCACTCACTCACGCCGTGCCACATTTTGCTCACAGAAAGACACTTGTCAACTCACTTTACAGTGTATCCCTGTGAAGCGCTTTGAGACACCTCAACAATGTGATCAGACGCCATATATCAAACGCAAGAATTATTAAGTTATTGTAACTTGACATTTCTCTAGTTCCACACACCTTTCACGTGTACAGTATATAATAATAGTAAACACGCACATTAATTCCCAAATGTTCTCACTAAGCAACACTCACTCAGATGCCAGGCTCCCGACAAGATACTTTATTTATTCCGAACATCAGATTAATTTTAAAAGTAATTTTAAATAATTGTAACAGTCTGTTGAATTAATATGCAAATCTCTTAATGAAAAACAAGGGAACGATCATTCTGTGCGTAAAATAAATCCACATGGACATGAATCGCATCCCCCTAATTTCAGAGACCGATAATGAATTGAATCAACAATTTAGCCACACAATGAATTGATTTACCATTGAAAGATTATATCGAACAGATGTTTGCAACCCAAAACATGCAGAATTTAATGCTTTGCAGGTTTGGCATTCCTCAGTACCTGTGTTAGAGATTTTGCATGACAAATTGTAGATTGATAGAGAGGGAAAAGTGCCCCTTTTTTTTCCGAGAGCAATGAAAACAACAACAAAATTACATTTATATGGCGCATTTCACGGCAGGACGACGTCCCACTGATGCGATTTAATCATCTTCACTTTGGGGTTTTATTGCAAAGCCTTTGCAAATAAATTAACCTTTGCTTTTCAGTCTTCTAGCTGAAGAGAGAAGACTCAATCTCCAAAGAACATCCTACCCTAATGACTCCCTGGGAGTTGGGAATCTCCCTCGCTCCCCCCCCCCCGCCCCCCCCCCGACCCCACCACCCACCCCTCCCCACTCAACTCCCGTTAACCCTAAAAGCCAAAGGCCCAAATGCGATTGCGTTCCCAACTGGACAAGCAGTGCCATTATTGACAGTCGGTGCTCTCTAGACGCGAGCGATACGATTCTAACGGGTTAAACTCCCAACGATTAACCCTTTAGCCGAACCACCCCAGCACCCCCACCCGCGAAAAACAAAATCTAAATCTACTGAGGGTGAGGTTGGTATTGGTAAAGGAATAACTGATTTTTGTTCCCCAGGTTTTTCATTTGATTATCAGGAACGTGTATCTCACTGGAATAGATGGACTACACGGCAACGCGAGGATTTAGCAGTACAAAAGCAATTTGGATCAGCCTGCGATAGATTTAACAGTAAGTTGGTATGTTCACCTGTGGGGATTGCAGCGTCTGGAAGGCGAAGTCATTGTATTCGCTCTACCTTGAATCCTCCACTGGCGCCTGATTGATCGATTTAAAAGTCTGTGAGAGCAGTGAACCCGTGCAAGAGTAAGGGAGGCGGGTCTTGAGAGCGCTACCGTGCAATAAAGGGTTCTCTCTCGCATAACACCAGGCAGCCCCCCCCCCCCCCCCCCCCCCTCCCCCTTCAAAACCTTCGCTACCCGCCAACCTCGTGTGGAGAGACCCATCGTCGACACAGACCGTTTGCAGTGAAGGTACGTCAGTGCGAGACGCGCGTGGTTAAGATTGTTCGTCTCGCCGTGTTTGTAAAAGAGGCTTCTCTCTCTCTCTGTCTCTCTCTCTCCTTCTTTCTTAAGCCGTGGGGAGAGGAGAGGTGATTGAATCTGAATAATATATAGGTACATATAGTATACAGGTGTGTGTATAATATATATATATATATATATATCTATAATAGGATTGGAAGATGGTGAAGGAGAAGGGGGCAAGGCGGAGGGGATAGTGTTCCAGAGTTTCGGAGTGTGGTGGCTGAAAAAACGCCGTGCAATTTACATTTATATAGCGCTTTTAACCGCGCTTCCCGACAGCTTTAGACGTGGGAGATGAGGTGCATCAAATTCATGTTCTGCCTGAGTAACGTTTGCCCAAATCTGAACAGATGGATTGCTTTTGCCTGAATGTGTGATTTGCCCTCGGAGTCTCGGCTGCGCTGCGCTTTATTAATTAAGATGCAGCTCCGTGTGTGTGTGTGTGTGTGTGTCTGTTTGTGTACAACAACAACTACGACAACAAACTGCTCGCGAGGCGAACGGACGCGTTTCCGTCCAGGCCATTTCAAGTGGCAGCGTTTGAAAAGTCACGAGGCGTTGATTCAGTCTTAATATTAATATGTAATAATAAAAACAATCATCCGTGCATTTGTACATAGCGCCCTGATCACATCATTGGGACGCCTCAAAGCGCTTCGCAGAAGATAGTGTCGCGAGTGAATTGACTGTGTGTGTTTTGTGGGCGAAACACTCCAGCCGATCGCTTGGATCAGAAAACACATGCCCGCAGTGAGACGCAGCATGCTATTGAATCGCGGAAGTGTAAGCAGTGAGACGATTGATGAGAATTATGCGCTGGAATCAAGATATGTACAGTATTCATTTGCAGTTGACTGCAGAGTACCGTTTTATTACACGTTATCTTGATTTATTCCTGTTGCTTCCCATTTTGGAAGTTAGTTGCACTCCAGCACAAAATGTGCCCGCGATTGCACCGGCATCGAGATCTCACGTTGTGAACAACAGCATCGCAGTCGCAGATACTCTTGGCTATTTTTAAGGCTGTTATTTTGCTACAGGTAAGCCCTTTGTTGGAAATTACTTCTGAACATCTAATAATAATAATAATCCTTGCATTTGATATAGCGCTTTCCACATTTTTATCAACGTCCCAAAGCGCTTCACAGAATATACTGTAAAGTGAATTGACTGTATATATTTGTGGGCGAATCGCGGCAGCCATATGCGCACAGCAGCGTCCCACACACAGTCGTGGATTGAAATGACCAATTTTACTATTGTGTTTTTTTTTGGAGGGATTATTATTAGGCGTGTGGAGTAAGGAAACTTGCCCAAGGTTTCGCCCTGACCTGCCTGGATTCGAACACAGGTCTCCCCAGCTTGGTCTCCCCAGCTTGCAAGACAAGTGCTCTTAACCATTGAGCCACAGGAGCTCCACATCTATAACTGATGAGGGGTGGGGGCGAAATAGTACTGTTGTGAGTAGGAAGATCTGTGTGTCCTAACAGGAGGAATTCCGTGAGTTGAGATCGTATCGTTGGTGTCGCCAACTGCAACACGAGGAACTGTTCATTGGCGTGGTAATAACAAAGGGAATCCTTGCTCTCATCGCGTCTTCTGGACGTGGCAATTGACAGATGTCCTCACGGTGACGGAGCTTTGGAAACAACAACTTGCACCTCATCGGTGCTCCTGTAGCTCAGTGGTTCAGAGCGCTCGCCTTACAAGCAAGCGGGAGACCTGTGTTTGGAATCCAGGCAGGTCAGGTGGCGAAAGCTTGGGCAAGTTTCCTTACTCCTCACACACACACACACACACCTAATAATAACATTCCCTCTCACAAAACAAAAACACAATAATAAAAATCGAAGGGATTTGAAAGCGAGTGTGAGATTCTTGGAAGTCGATCTGTTCGGTGACTGGGGGAAGAGCGAGCCAGTGGGTGGCCTGGGCCAGAACCTGGTGAGAAAGGTTTGGTTGTACGGAGTTTGGACCGGTTTGGTATTCGGGGCGCCAGAGTTCTTCTGCATGAGCTGGGATTCTTTTGAGTTGTTTTTGCTGGGGAGACGACCGGACGCGCTGAGTGCGTTTTGAGGAAACAACTTAATCAACAAGTGATTGACAAGCCAGCGTGCAAACTGAGAGCCTGGCCACAACTTATGCTGATCGGTCTGCAGAAAAAAAATGTAACAGATAAATGTCGAGAAGATTCACTCTTCACGCCTGAGCTGCGGTTACAACTCATCAATTCATCAATTAGGAGTCCTGTAGCTCGGTGGTTACAGTACTTGCCTCGCAAATGAGACCTGGGTTCCATTCCAGGCAGGGAGAAACATTGGGCAAGTTTCCTTACTCCACACACACGCACGCACACACGCACACACACACACGCGCCTGATAATAATACCGCGAAAAATACACAGCAATAAATTGGGTCATTTCAATCCAATACTACAAAATTTCCACCCATTCACTGAATGACTTAACAAAACTCCCGTCTAATGTGTTTGTGACGGGGTTGGTGTTACTGTGGCTTCCACAGATTATGTAAATTCCAATGCAGATGGGTGGTGGGGTGACCCTATGTACTTTTAAATTTTTAATGATCCAACAGGCTTGTAATCAAGTTGAGACCTCGAGCTAATTAAAGCACTTGTCACTCAACACTGCAGTTTAATTAGCTCTCGCGCGCTCTCTCTGTCTCTCTCTCTCTCCCAGCATAAAACTCACCAGGCCATTCTCTGCTGCCTTGTGCGTTGATGCCATCGCTCGAACGTTTGAACAAGCCGTGCGGTTTGAACTGGCGAACCGCGCGTTCTCTGTTCACAAGAGCCTCGGTATGCTCGGAATGCGTTCGTTAACTACAGCTGAGCAGTTAAACAGTAACGGTGAAACGCATTCTGACGCGTGTTTCGTGCTGAAATTCTGAAACTCGAGCTACGCTGATTAAAAAGTGCTCGCGTCAGTGGTTATTTTACTGCAAAAAAAACCCAACTGGAATGTTTCATTAAAGCCTTAACAATGGCTCGAGCGCACATCACAAAGAATGACCGTCCTAGCCTGTCTTGGTAGAAAAGTTACTCCTTTGGCTAAATCTAAAATGTTTTTCCACTCAGTGGAAGCCCTGATTTGGGAGGGTAATTCTCAACGCCCCCCCACCCCCTCCCCTCCTATTTAAAGTTTTAAACGCGCTGACTCAGCCGCCCGGCCGACCGACCGCACACAGATGATGTATTGCCCGCTTGCTGCGGATTTCTTTCGACCACCGACACACACGCCGTCAAAACACGTCCCACGGCTCACCATGACTGCGCTTCCCCCGCAAGCCACGGGTATCTCTAGACGTGAAAACACATCAGCTAAAACCAAGGGAGCATGAAATGCCGTTTGAGAATGTTAGTTGGTTTCGTAGAGTTTGGACACCTCTAGTTGGCATGCCCTGGTGTTACAAGCTGCGCTAAAAATGACGAGGGTCTTGAGTGAAAAGCTGGAGGGACTGGCAGATTGGTTTTGGTAGTGGGGGGGGCCCTATGTATTTGTTGTGAAGTTGTGAGGTTCGCAAGATCGGTTTGGGTGAGGAAGGCATTTCGGCCCATCCAAACCTCATCCTTCCGGGATCAAGATGTTCCTTTGTACAAGTCCTGCTCCTCCATCCCACAGTCCCTTGGCCTAGCCCCATTCCGCAGTCCCTCGGCCTAGCCCCCCCACCCCCCATCCCTCCCTGGCTTCCTTCAAGTCTCGCTTCAAGACTCTCCTCTTCGATGGATCCATCGGAAACTCCTAATCCCCTCCCTTCCCTCCCCCCCCCCCCCCCCCCCTCCTCCCCTTCCACCTGTCCTCAGCTCGGGTCTGAAGCATTGACTGTCCAGTGCCTTGGGACGTCCTCCAAATGTGAAAGGCGCTGTACAAGTGTAACTATGTTGTTATTATCCCAGCGTCCTGCCCTCTATGACCTCTCTCCCGGCAAGCTTTCAGCCATTCTGTCTCCCTCTTCTCTGGAACTCCATCCCGGAGACGCTCCGAACTTGCTCCCTCCGTCACTTCATTCCGGATCCACCTTAAGACCTACCTCTTTGACTCAGCTTTCGGTCAGCTCCCATCCCCAGTCGTGGATTGAAAAGACCAATTTTATTATAGTTTTTTTTCGGAGGGATTATTATTAGGCGCGTGTGTGCGTGGAGTAACGAAACTTGCCCAAGGTTTCGCCCTGATCTGCATGGTTTCGAACACAGGTCTCACACTTGTAAGGCAAGCGCTCTAATCACTGAGCTACAGGAGCTCCACCATAGAGCAATGGCTCACGTAATTTGGAGATTCAGAGTTTCGTTTTTATATTAAAAAAAAGAAGAATGAGAGAGAAAACCATTGTGACTCTTTCTGACTTTGTTCCTCACAAAGGCAGCGCCGAGACCGAGGAGATATTTATTGTCACATATTTTCCCAAAGTGAAGCATTCAATACAGTACCAATCAGCGACCTTTGTCGTGATGGACACATTTGTGTTTGTAGATTTCAGCGAACAATATCGTCATTGATTTGTGCATTTTCCAAATGAATCGAGGTTATTTGGAATTTAAAATTCATATAAAAAGAGAATATTTCTTTGTGGTACATTTCCTGTGTAAGTGTTCACATCATGTGAACCGTAATGCTTATCGTCACACGGTAAAACCTAGATGTAAGTATCAAGTGATTAACCTTTTTATATATTGTACAATCATTTCCTTCTGGTTTGAAGCAGTGCGAAGCGTAAGAATGGAACACGGTACTGTAAGTCAACATTAAACCTTCGCCATCTCTGTTACCAGGAACAGGGTACGGCACACAGACAGAAACATATTAAGAGGCACTTAAATGGTTAAAACGGGTACATCACCCCTGGCAAATATTAACCCTTGCAATAAAAAATATACTGTCTAAATACTGAATGCATTATACTTTTAAGGAACCCATTTTTCTGACCTTACAGAGTCTGAATTGTAATTTGATTTGCCTGCAGTTTAAATCGCATTTTAACCCCCTCACCAACCCCCCACCCCCACCCCCGATATAAATAAATATTTAACTCTTCAGTATTGGATGATTTTGAAGGGGGGAAACACTTTTTTTTCCCCATTTAAAGAAAAACCAACAATGTCGTTTTTGCGAATATGTTATTTCAAAGGCTATAAACGTTTCGGTGATTTCTCCTGCAAACCCCCGACGCTGGTTTTCTCCTCCAGCTATTCACGCGCTCACTTCCCCCCCAACCCTACCCTGCAGGCCGTGGCAGTGAGAGCTACACCGTTGCTCTCTCTCTCTCTCTCTCTCTCTCTCTCGTCGTTGCTTGAGCCCAAGGCTGATCCAGTTAGTTGGTAGAAAGGAATGTGTATCCTTTCACATACCCCAATGTGCTCAAACCAGTAAAAACTCCCGAGACAAGCTGGACGCCGAACGCTGTAAGTTTGGGGGTTTGAAAGCTGCCCGCGAGTTGCCCTGGCGTGTCCCGAACCTGCTCACGTCTCACGGCAAACTTTGTATCTCAGTGCTTTCGAAACTCTTCCTCTATCCCTCCGCTTCACACCCCAGTCCCTCCCCCCCCCCTTCTTCCCCATCTTCAGTGCATACCTGAAGACCTTCCTGGATAGGTGTTTGATCAGGAACAATTGACATGGATGGCTACGTGATGAGAGCTGGGGGAAGTGGGCGAGTGGGACGGGCCTAGTTGGATATCTCTTGGGCAGACTGCGGTACAATATGTGTATAATAATATAATATTTCTATAATAATTCTGTGATACTATGTCAGTTGGTGAGCAAGTTGTCGAAAAGCACCACTAGCTCAAAATGGGTTGAGATTCCCTTTAAAACCACAAAACAAATACACCAGTTGGTAAACTTTTTTTGAGATGCTGGAGGGTGGGGGACGGGGGTGGGTGGGTGGTGGAAATGACAAACAGTGAGCAAAGCTAAACGCGGGTTCAAACACCGATGGTTCAATCAATTATAATACTCTAGCATCTTATTGGTTTCCATTCTCATGTCCTGGGCAATGTATTGATAAGATGCTCAGTTGCCTCGCGTGTGTTTTTAAATTTATTTCCCGTGTAACGTTACCTATAAAATAGAGGAAGCAAATTCCACACCAGACTAGTATTTTTTGCGGGATCAATTTAGTAGGGGATGTAACAATTTACGTAAAGTATGTTGGCACGGAAACCTACCACTTATTGTATAAAGCCTGACAGTATATTTGTTTTTTAAAAAATGTACACACCTAAATGGCGCGCATTTTACAAAGCTGCTTTGTATCTTAATATTCCATCGTATATTAACTTATGTGGACAGTAACATATAGATTTTTCCCCCCTGCTTAAGAAATCTGGGGGAGCCTGAAATTTGTCGCACCCTCAGGCTTAAGGCCACTGTCTTAAAAAGTGAAGTCCTCTGAGAGGCCGCCTGTCATAAATCCAAGTTGTTGTAGTTGCAAAGTGAAAGAAAACGGGCTTTAAATCAGTCCGAAGTTCTTTTTCAGCAGCGGAGGAGAGCCAGCTTCCGAGTTGAAGGTGAATCCGAGTGTGTTTTGAAAAAAAAAACTCCGCGCTGCCTTTTATGAAAAACTGAGGATTTCAGGCCCCGGCAAAAAGCTTTCGACTCCTTCCAACTCTCCCGCCGCGACAACGAATGAATGTAATCGGCGCACTGGTTCACGCCTCGCTCCGTGCGTCCGAGCGCGCTCTCCTCTGCTGCGAGACGCACCGCTTGACGTAGCTGGCAAACACAAAGCTGTAGTTGTTGAACTGGGCGTACTGTAAATCCTTGCGCTTGAATCCGTCCACCTCTGGGTTGGCGAGCAGGAGATGTGACATTTCGAACTCTGCGTGGAACCGTCAGAATTAATGATCCCGTCTGGAATCTCCGCAGTCAGCCCTCGCCATCAATTAATAAGCGCAGTGCTACCTGGTGCTGTGTACGCCCATCAAATGGGATGTAGGAAATCACTAGAACAAATGCAAGGATTAATAGTAATAATCCTTGCATTCGATATAGCTCTCTGCATGAATTCTAGATGTCTCAAAGCGCTACACAGAATATACTGTAAAGTGAATTGACTATATATATATATGGGCAAAATGGGTCAGCTAATTGCTCACAGGAGTATCCCCACAAACAGTCGTGGATTGAAATGACCGATTCTTTTTTGAGGGATTACAAAATCACAGGCATGTGTGTGTGAAATAAGGAAACTTGCCCAAGGTTTCGCCCTGACCTGCCTGGATTCGAACACAGGTCTCACGCTTGTAAGGCGAGTGCTCTAACCACTGAGCTACAGGACTCCACAGTAACCAAAGGCAGTCTAGGAGGTACAGACATGCCCCTTTTTTCGGCCAGATCCCAGAAGGACGATGGCGGGGCGTGTGGTAACCATTAACGCAGCGAGTTGCGGATCCACACACAATATTCTAAGCGAATCCTTTGATATTTTATCGGGACGGAAGAAAGGTTTTTTTTAAAAAATAACTTTTTTTAATATCGTCAAATTTATAAAGAAAATACCTCCTTTTTTCTCCAAAAAATAAAAGCGATTTCGGAACATAATGATCTTAAGGTTAAGGTTTAAGCAGTTTTAAGGAATGTCCTGATTTTTTTTTATTTGTTCCTGAAAAATCAGACTGAGAGTGCGAGCGAGCAAGTGGGGGAGGATGGGACAGGAAGGAGGTTTGGAAGCATTCAGGAAGGCTAACATCCCCTACCCCATGAATTTGCGCCAGGTTCAGGACCTGTGTGAGCTCGTCTTGTTTCAAGTCGGAGTGGGGGAATTCATGTAGACAGGGAGACGCAGATTAAACAAGTGTTTACGCCGGCATAATATGAACCACCTGGTTTCTTGTGGGCTAGGAGATCCCTCGCGGCAGGTACAGACTACAAATAGGGAATCAACACACAGTCAGCTTCGAAGGGGGTGGGTGAGTTGGGGGTGGTGGGGGAATGTAACACGAATAATAATCCTTGCATTTGATACAGCGCCTTATCACATCCCCGAGACGTCTCAAAACGCTTCACGGTATATACCGTAAAGGGCGACTGTCAAATTCCTGCGCGGCTCAGTCCCCAAAGTCCACCTGGCCTTTTAGCCTTCAAATATTTCAAATTGTTGAGTTCAAAAGAATATATATCCTTGGGATCAGCCCTGGTTTGGAGCTGGTGTTTATATAAGAAAAAGGGAGCGAGGGAGGGAGGGACTTGGTTTGTGGATCAAGGCTGCCCTCTGCTCGCATCGCTCGGTCGTTGATTCGTTCTGAAACAATGCGGCCTTGAGGCTAAGATCGTGAGTAATTTCGGGAGAACGCAGATCGGACTCAATAGAAAAGAGGGTCTCGCTGTTTGCACTTGTTCTCCTGTCTCTGCTGACTCTGCGATAGGCAGTTCACTACGCAGCCTCAAGTTCGCAACACGAAAGAGCTCACAGGTTTTCCTTTCGAAGGTCCCAAACTTAACCGACCCCAGTGGTTCGTCCCCCAGATCTGCGCCTCGCAGCGAGCTGCATCTTGTTATTGGAGGTAACTAACCCAGCGTCCAATTTTAAATGGATGCAATTCAAAAGCCTGGTTCGTTACCAACCCATCCCACCATCAGCAGATGAGCCTTCAGCCACCTCTGGATCTCCATCCCGCAGTCCCTCCATCTTTCCCCCTCCCTGGCCTCCTTCAAGTCCCACCTCAAGACCCTTTTCTTTGATGGACCCATCGGTCAACAGATAACCCCCTGGGTGGGGGGGTGGGGGGGTGGGATGAGGCGCTCTTGAGATGCCATCCGGTGAGGAGGGCGCTATATAAATCAAAGTTGCTGTAACTGTTGATGTGGTGATGAACAAGGTAACCAAAGGCGGGTTTGGATAATATAATAATTTTATAATAATAATAATAATCCTTGCATTTGATATGGAGCTTTTCAAGTCTTCCAGACGCCTCGAATCGCTTCACAGAACATATAGTGCCGTGAAGTGAATTGGCTGCATATTTGTGGGCGCAACGCGGCAGCCAATTGCGCACAGCAATTTTTTTTTTTTACCGCTGGGCAGGGCTGGAGGTGAGTTGGACGGTCTCTCGCTGAGTAAAGGGACCAGGGGTCGGGGAGGAAGTTACGAGAGGTTTCTCGTCGGGGCAGTTTTGTTCTGAACACTAAAGCCAGGTCACAAAAACTTGACTGTGTTTTATTTTTTATATATAAAGCGCAGTTCTGGCCTGCGCGGAGGCAGAACTCACCTGATTGGCGAACAGAATTGTTACAAAAGCTCCAGGCTTGAAGATGTCCACCACTTTGCTGATCAGTTCAGCGAAGGAATTCAAGGCGAGGTTCGTCTCGAAGCTGGCATAAGAGAAGTCGGCCTCTGGGGTGATGTGGATGGTCCAATATGCTCCCTGTAGTTATGGCAGAGACAAAGAAAGAAGTAGCTGTGGAAATATGGTATAATAACATACGTACAGTTATTACAGAGGCCGTACTCTACACGCACAGCAGCCAGAACGAGAGAATATAAGACAGGTCACGCAGAAAATATCAGTTTCTCTTTCTGTGTACAGTACCATGCTGTGTATGATTCTATTCTAAGATACTTTTTAAGATTTCGATGCTTTGGATGGATTCGGGAGTGAGTCTGAATGTTCCATCGTAAAGTAACTTCCGTCCAAAGAAAACCTGCGACTGATTCAAGGTGCAGCACTGCCAATGTTTACGGCTGTTACGTACGCGATATACACGTGATTGGTGCGTATGTATGTAACACACACCATGTACAATACAACTTTACATTCACACAGTGCCTAGCACTGTGTTGGGAGGCCATGCCAAGATATTGGGATGTCCTTCTGACGTGGTACGAGTGTAATTTTGTTGTTGTCGTTGTACTTACACAGCTGGCTGAGCCCTTGAGATTGGTCTAGTGAACTGAGGGAGGGAGGGAGGGAGGGAGGGAGGGGAGGGAGGGAGGGATGGGGAGAAGGGGTACAGAGAATGGAATGCAGGCAGTTCGAAAGCTTTTATATATACATAAAATATATATATATGTGTGTGTGTGTATTTGTACGCCGTTTTTTTTTTGCATGGAAACCAGATATTCCCACTGGCCGAGCTCATTTTAACGTAGGCGAAATAATTTTACCGTTAAGGCCAGTGCTCTAACCACTGAGCTACAGGAGCTCCACAAAATAATAAATCTAACATTATTCACAACAATAACAACAAAAAAATTATCCCGAGGAAGAAAGCGACTCGTTGAGGGGGGGGGAACCTTTATTATTCCAAGTAGGAAAATTTAAAATATGACACAGTAAAATGTGTACAATGTATAAGCAAACCCATATATTCTAAGCCTAAGCGTGTGTATATATATATATATAACACACCACAGATGTGCTATAATCAAATACATACGCTGTACATACGCAGGGATATGTCATAATCCGTTCCCACAGTCCTGCTAGGGTAACGTTTGGATTATAATATTTTTAAAATCCTGACCAAATATTCATTAAGGGCGCCTTCATTATTTGTGGCTCTGGATTACGCCGCTGTGTCGCTCTGCGTATCCCACGGTTAAAGTAACAAACCGACTTAAAATCAGTGTCTGTCCCCGTAAGCTTTTTTTCTCTCCCCCCCCCCCCCCCCCCCCCTCCACCACCAACTCCCCCCAAACAACCCCAGTGTGATGAATACTGCCTGAGACAGCAAGCCTGACCTCTCCCTGTCCTGTGTATTTTCAGTTCATTTCCCGCCCCCCGCCCACCCCCACATTCCCTCCCCCTCCTCTCTCCCCACCGCTGGCAACAGCTGCACATGGAATGATTCACTGCTTTGGACGTCAGCGCTGAATGTAGAGACACACTGGCAGACGTTATCGCTCGGCTTGTCATTTCACAGCTCCTCCCGCTGTCACAAGGCTACAAAAGGCACTGCTGACAGGCGGAATGTGTACACAGTGCCTCTCGCTAACCTTGTGAAATTTGCCAGGGATTTATTTAGGTGGAGGTGGGTGGTTGGGGGGGGGGGGGGGGGGGGGGGGGGGGGGGGGATTGGGGGAGCAGGGGGGGTGGAGGAGTGTGGAAGGAAAACAAACAGCAGCCTCTAGTGGCGCTGTGGTTCTGTCCCACCACTGGCCGCCTCTGGGGGGTGGAAATTGGATTCCTAAAAATAATAACACTGAAATAATAACCCTTGCGTTTGACATAAAAAGCCTCATCACGTCCGCGAGACACCTCATTGCGCTCTACGGAACAACAATAAAAGCGTTTATTTTAATCCTAATGTTTGATACAGCGCTTTTCACGTCTTCTAGACTGTGTCTCAAAGCGCTCGCTTCGTCGGAATATACTGTAAAGTGAGTTGACTGTGTATTTGTGGGTGAAACGCGGCAGCCAATTGCGCACAGGAATCCTGCGTTGAATGAAGCGAAACCATTTTTTTTGTTATTGTTTTTCTTTCTGGATGGGATTATTATCAGGCAGGCGTGCGGAATAAGGAAACGCTCCAGGTTTTGCCCTGACCCTGACGCTCGGTGTGTTGGAAATGAGCCTGCTGGGAAATCCTCTCGCTTGAGTTACGTTTGTATCTCAGACCTGTCACTGCGATGAACTTCCATGCTGTACAAACGCAACCCGTGTTGTGGTTCTATCTCAAGACCGACGCTGGAGAGACGGTCGGTCGGTCGGTCGATCCTTCTGACAAACTGCAAATCCTAAAGCAATGGCCTCCCGCTACCAACCAAAACCACTCGGGGGTTTCCCGATTGTCAAGCTTTTGTTGATGACTGAATAATAATAATCCTTGCGTTTGATACGTCTTGTCGACGTCTCAAAGCGCTTCACGGAATAGACTGTCAAGCGAATTGACTATATGTATATGTGGA